>JAZKJV010008761.1:600000-802052 GCA_037367405.1 Ottelia alismoides
TGCACAAGATCTGCGTCTTCAGATCACTCATGGTCTTGGCAATCTGGTCCATCTGGGCCATGCCTTGCATCTGTTTCTTCTCGAGGATCTCGAGGCGGTCCAGCTTCTCACTGATGATGCCCATGTCGGCTGCAGCTGATTCAGCTTGGGCTGCGGCACCTGATACTGTGTTGGGATCGGCATCGATGCGGGCGATCCTCTGAAATGATCCCGCTCCTTGCGGGGGCTTCTGCTGTGTGTAGACTCGGGCTTGGGCCATCACTGTGGAGTTTTCTGCCATGCCTTCGTAGATGGCCCAGACGTCGTCTTCTCCCTTGGAGAAATAAGACCCACCGCAAGAGGCGTTCACTAGCCCCTGCAGCGCCGGTGTCAGCCCACAGAAGAAACTTTGAACCAGGTTGGGCTTAGAGATATCGTGATGTGGACACTGGTCAATGAGCTCTCTGAATCGATCCCAGGCTTCATGGAATTGTTCATTTGGGATCATGACAAAGTTACTGATCATGGCTCTAGCTGTGTTGGTCCGGTCGAGAGGGTAGTACTTCTTCAGGTACGCGGTCCGGAGATCTGCCCATGTTCCGACGAATCGCCCAAGGTGTTTGAGCCAGTAGGCGGCTCTGTCAACCAAAGAGAATGGAAAGGCGATCATCTTTATGGTGTCCTCGGTCATCAACCGATCATGGATGGTGCTGCATATCATCTCGAATTCCTGGAGGTGGAGGTGCGGCTCTTCGGTCGGCAACCCATGGAATTTGGGTAGAAGCTGGATAGTGTGGGGCCGAAGCTCGAAATCTCCGTGAATGGGCGAGAGTCTGATCCAACGGTGAGTAAGGGATGCAGCTGGGTTGTGCAACTCCCTCATGATGGTCTGTGGTGATCTCTCAGCGTCGGGATCGCCTCCTCCTGCATCAGGTCCTCCTCCTCCTCCACCTCCACCGCCCCCAGGTCGGTTCTCTCTCATCTGTGCTATCTCTCTCATCAGATCACCCATGAAGGTACCCTGGTCACGGATCTGTCTCTGCATGGTCTCCAGGGACGCTAACAAGGAGTTGTTGATGGCCACCTGATCAATTATGAATGGAGGGTGATCATGGTCATCTGGGTGCTCGCCTCTGTCTGCCATCACTGGATTTTCTGAAAAAGCAAAAGAGGCCATCTCAGGTGCTGTCGAATGAGCCGAACTCTGTGATGCACTGAATTCTGAAACAATTTGACTGAGAGAAGGAGAATGGGAAGGGTGGTCGAGGGGGAACAGGATGGATGTGAACTCAGGCTCGGAGAGCGGACTCTCCGAGGTATTCCTAGATGAATGAGTAGGAGTGCTGGATAGCGGTGCTGACAAAGTCGGCCTAAGAGATCTCCATCTCATCATCTTGATTATTTGGGAAGAGCAGGGAAAATGCAAGAGAAGAAGAGGAATGAAATGCAACAAAATCGCGCACAATTGTGCTGTATTTTTGATCTTGACCTAAACAAATCTAGCAATCAAACACAAAGCAGGGGTAAGTTCACCAACTCAACACGTGAAGCCGTGAATGTTCGGCTTTTATCTTGTCAATTTTATCTTGATTCAAGCAGTTATCTTTTCACGAGTCCTTAGAACGCTACGCCTAAAGGAGAGAGAGTACTGCTGGGAAAGTATCCCCGTACTTGTCCTCCTCCTGTGTAACCTGTAACTTGCGCTTTTTGAGGTCCTTGTAACCCTTCCTGGATCCCTACTCAGCCAAAGAAATAGAGGGAGGAAGCCGATAGGCGAAACCGATACTTCGGACCTCGCTCGCAACGGAATCACCCGTGAGCATGCAAGATCCTACTCGGACGCAGCCGGTGAGACAGACACACCCGTGAAGGCGTGGCCTAAGCTCGGTACTTCGGACAAGGTCGACGCTCACGCAATAGTGAGTCACCAATGGCGACCAAGTCCTACTCGACTACGTACGATAGTAGCGCCAATACTTCGGAAATCCAGGCGATACACAAGGCAGCCACAAGTTGGATTTTTGGCTCTAATCCTTACGAAGCGCTGACCTCACTTGTAATGAGACCTTCCCATGCAACCTGAATACAAGTGAGGGTGTTACTCTCCCCAAGCAATGAATTCAATTACCGATTTTATTTTTGGTCAAGTTTTCTTAGCAGTCCCTTTTTTAATTTTTTTGGTGTTATCGCTTCTTTTGAGTAGATTCAAACAAGCGCCTAACGATTTTTTGTATTTTCTTGATCCTACTTTGTTCCAAAAATAGAGGGAGAATAGAGTCGGAAAAGCCGTGCAAGTCGACACCAAGGTGGAAATCTCACCTTTGTGCCTAAATTATGCATGCAAAGTAAGAAGACTTACAGCGAATCCCAGCTCTCTCCATGCGGGATGCAAAGCAGAATTTATAAACCTAAACTACATGGCGATATGCAAAGTGGAAATCGTCCTAGAATAGGCAACTGCTAGCGTGAAGAACCTCAAGCTAATCACTAATCCTCAATCCGAATGTCCGGTCTAGGCTCACCCCTCCTCTGCTCAACACATTTGAGTTAGGAGAAAGCGCTTGTTCGGGAATGAGCTCGCGGCGCGTGGATTGAAAACTAATGATCAACTATTTAATTAGTCTAAGTCCAACAACGAACTATAGGAGAATGCAAAGATAATTAGTGTGTTTGGACCTATTCTAATCGAATCAAGCAGGACCTACAATCTAAGGGCTCAATCCACAAAAGAAAGAAAAAAGGAAAACAAAACCGGAAAATGACAAGCGAGAAAATGCGATAAAACCGCGGTGAGCCCCCGGGTAAACAAACACCCGAAAATTAGGCCCGGTAGTGTCCAAGTGTCCAAGAGTCCAATGTACCTGTATTATTACAAATTAATAGGTCACTCTCTCACAAAAATAAATGCAACTAAACTAATCACTCTCTCTCAATCCTCTTGTTCTCTCCTGCCGGCCTGGCTAAAGAAAGGCCGGCTCCGCTTCCCAAGGATGCTCCGGGTCATCTAAGCGATCCGCCTCGCTCCGCGGTCCCTCGCAAGAAGACAAGAAAGGGTGGTCAGATAGCTCTATATCAAAAATGTAAGAGAGATGAAATGAAGCTATGGTAAACACTAAACACAAGTAAACAAAAATGAGCTACTCGCTGTTGCTCCCCGGCAACGGCGCCATTTGATTTAGCCAAAATTCACGGAGTCTAAAAGTGGTGTCTCACACAAGGCGGAGACAACCGTCGCTGTGACGACTCACGATAAAATCTGGACTAAAGTCAACAATTAACCCACACTAAAGATCAATAAATTAGAAATAATGTGGAGTTAAAATTTATTTTTAACTCTGCACAAATGGTGTATAGTGACAAGTATGCAGAGAGTTCAAACACAGGGAGCAAACAGGGTAGTTCAAAAATTGGTGCACAAGTGAATGTGTGTGTCAAGTGTCTACACTAAGCAATCAAGCAAATAAATTTTTGTGGGTTTTTAATTTAAATTTTTTTATTTAATTTTTAATTTTGTATTTTGATTTTTGATTTTCTGATTTTTATAATTTTATATTTTATATTTTTTTAATATTGGAATTTAAAGACAATGTAATAAAAGGCAAGATAAAATATTTATAAAAAAGTGCAAAAATAACAAAAAATTCAGAAATTAAATGTTTTTGATATTTTTAGGAATTTTTACTATTTTTGTGATTTTTGGGTATTTTTAAGGTGTTTTTGGTATTTTTAAAGACTGAAATAAAGCAAAACATTGAAATAAGTGATGGCTGTGAATAAAATGGAAATTAAAAATAGCAAACAGCAACCAAAATTATTCACACTAATTTTCAAATAAAGAGAACAAAATATAGAACAAACAGGAACTGAGTTTGTATTTTTTGGAGTTTTCTAGGATTTTCTATATTTATTTGAAGTTTTTGAGTGTTTTTAAATTTTTAGTGTTTTTCTTTTGAGATTTTTAGTGAATTTTGGATTGACACTAAAATCTGATAAAATAGGAACTAGGTAATTTTTTTGGAATTTTTCGAAGTGTTTTAATATTTTTTTGGCATTTTCTAAGCTAGACAGTGCACAAAGAGCATGTTTTTGATTTTTAATAAATATAAAAATAAAACCAAATCAAAAACTAAAATTAGGGTGTCAAAATACAAGCCAACAGAAGCTTAACCCTATTTTTGTGGAATTTTTGGACTTGAAAAGATAATTTAAATAATCACAACAAGCATCCAAACAATTAACAGGCCTGGTAGGGGTATATTTGCAATTTCTCAAACATCCAGGGGCTCACATGCAATTTTCCACACAGTTTTAAACTAAACATTCAATTTCTAGGGTCAAACAACGATTACAAAAATCGGAGGGGCCTTAGCACAAAATTCCCAAGCCTAACACGTGCGCAACACGCGCCTAGCAGGGACCTAAGTGCAATATCCAAAAATGTCAGGGGGTCGATGCAAAATATCCCAAAGTTTTACACTATCTTACAAATTCTTGGGACTAAACTGAAATAACTAAACCCCAAGGAGGTCCTTGCAAAAAGCCCACCACCTCACGTGTACAGGTCACGTGAGGTGACGTGGCGGAGGACCTAAATGTAAATATGAAAAGCTAGGGGGTCTTTGTGCAAATGTTACAAAAATATTACACTACAGACAAAAGTTTCAGAACTAAAAGATAAATACAAAATGCGCGAGGGTTTAGTGTGCAAATTACCCTCGGCGCGCGATCCAACGGCGATGAAGGAGCCACTTAGACACGTGGCGCGTTGAGGACGACCGATGACGCTTCGACGATGGTCGGCTGAGATCAGATCGCTCGAAGTCGATCTGACGGTTTAGGCGTGACGCGATCCAACGGCGGAGATCAGAACTGGGGCAGCGGCTCGATCGAACGGTGGAAGAGCGAGGTGGAGGAACAGGGAAGAACGCCGGCGGGGCGATCTTCCCCGAGCTCGTTCTCGGGTCTCCGGCGATGGACGGGCTCCAAAATCGAGCTGCGGACTCCTGGGAGGTCGAGGAAGATGCTGGGTGGCTCAAGGACGTCAGAGGTTCTTCGGAGTGCTGGCGCGAAGGCGGCAGAGCTTGGAGCTCCAGGTAGCTCCGATGAACCTCGCAAAATGGCCCCCAGTGGCTTTGACTGCGCGTTGACCTGCAAAAAGGGGTGAAAGGGTCTAGGGCAAACTGCCTGGACCCCGAGGAGGCGAAATGGAGGTCGGAGGTGGTCTGTGGACGGCGAAGAGATGTCGTCCGGAGGTGCGCTCCGGCGAGATGGAATGATCGGGCGATTCGGGCGATGAAACTCGGATTTTTTTGGGGGTTTTCGATCCTTAAGCCAAGGGAAATAAAATGACGCAAAGAAATGCAAGGGAGATGGTCCTCGATGGCCGGAGCCAGAGGAAGAAGGTACCTCGACCGCCGGACTTGCGGGAGGTGTTGGAGGCTCCTCCGACTTCAAACGCCTTGGCTGAAGGGCTTGCGATGGAGCTGTCACCTCCAGGAAGCTCAAGAGCACGAAGGTGGCGCAGAAGGGTGGACCGAAGGGACTCAAAAAATCCAAGGAAGGTCGGACTCCATTCTTATGTGGTTTGACTGCTGGTGACAGGGGCTCGAAGATCAAGAGATCTGGGGCGTCTCAGTGATGCGACCTCCAAGGTAATTGCAAGGCGGGCAAGAGGGTTGATAGGTGAAGAGGTTTGCAGAAGGGATCGAAGTGAAATGGTGAAAGAATCGGCTGGGAAAAAGCCAAGAAAGTGGCTCAAAAACCAACCTCTGACAGGGGGGGTAGGTGGGGAAGACGACCAGTTGACCTGGGTCAACTGGGGCCGTCTCCTGATTGGTCCACGTGGACCAATCAGGAAAAATCCCTGATAATTATTTTGTAAAATCAATCAAAAATAGAATAAGGCCGAATTAATTAATGGTTATAAAATAAAAAATATTCGTTATTTTATTTAGTATTTTATTATTATTTTAATTAATTTTATGAAGTATATTTTTATAAGTTTGCTTTTTACCCTATATAGGTATAATACTTATGTATTTAAGTATTTAATTTTTATTTTGTGTATTTTAATTTTATTACTTTTGTTTATTATTTTATAAAATTAAAAAATACTTTTATGCACACATATATATTTTTATTTTATTTTTCTGATATAATTTGTATAATTAATAAAATATAAGTATAAAAAGTATGGGTATACATATAGGTAGGATACCTATATATTTGATATATACAAGTATTTTTATTTGGATTTCTTTTGTATTTTTATTTTGATTTTAATGTACATAATTATTATAAGTAATATTTACAACATTATAAAAATATAAAATTGAATAAATAATGAATAAAGAATAAATTGAATATTTTAATCTGTACAATGTACAATAGGGGTCCAAAACTCAACTTTCAAACCGTAGCTCCGCCAAATGCGAAACCACCGCCATTAAATAGCTTATTTTCTTCTATATACAATTAAAGGTGAATATGCTGCATTTGGAGTTGTCGTTTGTGAGATACGGGTCTGGGAAGTTGGGATTCTGGAATTTTATTCAGACCATAACTTTTTATCTGTATATTATTTTTCTGTGAAATCAATTTTGTATTTTTCTTTATTAAATTAGCTACAACTTTCATGTACAAAGTTTCTTTATTTGATGTATAAAAAGTGGAACCAAAAATAGGTCCCAAAATGAATAAAGAATGAATAGAATGTATAGGTATTTTCTTCTGTATTTATGACCTTATCTCCCCCTACTTTATTCCTTGTCGACCTATTCATCAAGATGCCTAGGTCTCGGGGTTTGGGTCATAACATATTTACAATATTTTATTCTTTTTCTTTTCTTTATTTATTCTATAATTTTGGCCTTAATTACAGTATTTTATACACTATCTGAATGCACATGCATGGATGCTAATATGCTTGATTTAAGGGTATTTACAGGCTTTTGCTAGGGTTTTTGGTGCCAAAATGATAGAATAAAGATGATGAAATGTGGATTCATCAAGGTGCAACAAGCAGGGGGCCGTGCGCGAAAGCAAGGACGGCCCACGTGACGGGCAAGGCTGGTGCGCTGCTCTACGCCGCGCTGCGCGATACGCAACAGCCGCTCGTGGGAAGGAGAGGCTGTTGCACGCGTTGTTGGACAGGTGGCGCGAGTCGCAGAGGTGCTGGCAGTGGTTGCGCATGGTTGCTGTTGCAGTTCTAGAAGAGTGTTTCTTCTCCAACGACCTGCAAGTGGAGTCTGATCGAGCTAGAAGCTCGTCTGAACAAGTTACACGGATAAGGAGATGGGTGTACTCCTGTTTGGGATGAAAGAATTAGGAGCTAAAAGTGACGGAGGATGTGAAAGTTAGAAGAGAAATGAGGAGGGAGGTTGGTGATGGTGATCTTCGTAGTTGATTAGGATTTTTTATACGAAGATGAAAACGACAGTTAGATAACACAGAAAAAAACAAAAAAAATGATGAAAAGAATAAAAGATACTTACATGTGGTGATTTCGCCAGATTAATGAGGAACTATGCTGCGACTCCGGTCGTCGCCTCAAGAGGGTCGGGGAAGATGGACCTTCGAAGCCGAAGCAACTTCTTGCGTGGGATGGCTGCGACGAAGTGGTTGACACCACCTCGAATCTTGCCTTGAGGTTGTCGTTGCTAAACTTGTTTCCTACAACTGTCACCAAAAGGTTAAAGGGGCTCGACCTCTCTTCTCTTGAATTGGCAGATGATAAAAAATGAGGGAGGTGAAGAGAATAAAAAGGAGGAGGAGGAAGTTAGAAAAGAGGTGGAGAAAGTGGAAGAGTGGTGGAGGAAGTGGAGGAGTGGTGGAGTTGGAGTAGAGAACAAGTAAAAGTAGAAGAGAAAAATAAAATAACTAAAGTAAAATAAGTAAGCTACTAAAAATAATGATAGAAAAGAAATAAAAGTAGAAAAAATAAATATAAATAAATAATTAAAATAAAATAATATATAATATATAATTTAATTAAAATAAGTAAAATAATAAAATAAAGTATGAAATTAATAATTTTAAAATAGGGTGCCACGTGGCGGTTTCAGGAACTGTCACATGTCGCGCCTACAAAAATCAAGAAATTGAATGTAAAGAAAAATAAAAAAGAAATAACAAAAGGGGTTAAATCAAAAAGTGATCAATATGAAAGTTGCTCGTCTCGATGAGATCTACAACTTTCATGAAGGACTGAAAATCAAAAGGAAATATCTATATAAAAGGTATTTTTGGGGGTACCTTATGAAAATAAAATACTGTATTTTTATCTTTTGCAGATTTTTTTTATCATTTTTAAATAAGATAAAAATCAAAATAAAAATAGAGAAAATATGAAAGAAATATTTACAACTTAATCTATTTTTTTATTTTTAAAAATTAAGAAAATAAAAGAATAATATAAAGGGTAATTTAGTCAATATGTACAATATACAATAAGGGCTCAAAACCCAAATTCTACACACGATCTCCGATTTTTATTAAATTAGTCTTGTTTTGAAGATCTTTGAATGTATATTACTTTAAAAGTGAGTAGATCTAAATCCGACACTGTATGAGAGCGACATTTGCATTTCAAGGTTCTTAATTTCAACTTGGATTTGGGTTTTATTGGTCAATTTTACAAGGTAGTATTTTTTTGATATTTTTTCTTTATTTGTGTTAGTAATATATACAGTATAAAGTTGACTTTATTGGATTTGGAGTTAATATAAAATAGGCAAATTAGGTAAATTTAGCTATTATACATGTGAATATATACAAGGAATTTCATGCTTCTTATTTAATGCATACATGAATGTTAAAATGCATATATTATTTACACATGCATGAATGCGAATAATGCATAATAAAAAGAAATATGCAGCTAATTGCTTGGAAACAAAGCTTTATTTTCGACTTCTAGAGTGATCAATCACAGATTCATCAACCATCTATACTTAAACCTTGCTCATCCCTGAGCAACTAAAATGGAATGCAAAAGTGAAATGATTTTGGATTCCATACCAAGGTCATGAATAAAAAGCAAAAATGGAGCTTGACTCGACCTTTGGATTAATAGTGTGGCGGAACCATATTGGAAATTGAATTTAAGTCTTAACAACCTTTGAGTTTCACAAGTCTTTATTTAGGTCGCCTCAACAGTCAAGTCAGAACAGATCCTTATATGCAAATTCTGATAACTATTAATCTTACTTGTACTATGTAAGTGGAATATAACTCTCCACATCAGAAGTGGCAAAAAACCAGCCTCCTCTAACACGGTAACTATAATTCCATGATCTAGCAACTCTTTCCTTAAGGAGCGGGGTATTCCTTCTAAGTTCAAGTGCAACTAGCTCAAGAAGAGGGGATAGAGAAGAGAATGGACTGTGATCAGTGTAGTCACATATCCGTGGAGCTTGACCAGTGTAGCCAAGTTTCCAGCTACAAGCTTACAAAAACTTTAAAGCTCTTCTTATTTTTTTATACTTGTATATACACTCCAGCATGCATTTTACATTTTAATCAGGCATGTCCACTTTTGGAGATTCTGCATTTTTTTCTTCATTTTTTCTTTTTTCTCTTTTTTTGACATATATACAAGGTGCAACATGTACATAAGGAGTTTTTCTTCTTGAGCTAGTAGGATATCCCTCTTTTGAAGTATTATTGCAACCCACGGCATCCCGTCGTTAGACGTCGACGCCACTAGACTAGGTTGAGAGGCACTACCCTCTCTAGAGGAGGACGGATGTTTCCACCCGTGTGCTACTCCAAGCCAAAGGATTCTACCTCCTCACCATCTCATCAATGAAGAGTTACGTGCATGGTGCTTGCCCAAGTTAGGTCACTGTCTAAAAGAATTGTGCGTGTGTATAAAATATTCTACTTAGACCAATAGAGATTACATGTGAACATAGACTTGTAGAATCAAAGAATTAAGTCGCTCAATCTGAAAAATCTTAACTCCAGTTTCTATAAGGTTCCTTTGCAATTGGTAGATTAAAGTCAAATCAAATCCGTCCTCGACATCTATTCATAACTTGGTTCAGAACCCACTAACTTTTCACTTAGCATATGCTAAATATGCAAATGACATGCAATGTAGATGAATGAAGTGCAAGAGACATTTTTTTGAATGCAAGGATGATATGCAAGTGCAAATAAGCATATTTTTTGTTTTTTTGTTGTTTTTTGTTGTTTTTTAGTATACCTCATATTTTACAACAAATTTTACAAGAGTTTTACAAGTATTATATAATATACTATAGATGTATATATGAATTTTACAAAAAAGTTTTTTTCTTCAAATTTTACCCACCCTGTAATTATTGCATTATATATACAAAATACGCGAAAGTACGAGCTATGGGTAAAGTATATATGTAACATATATACGCCCCCCGATACTTATCGTGTGCTATGTCCTCAGAGCACGAGAAGCGAGGAAAAAGACATAGCTCGTGCTAAGCGTAGGAGTACTAAAATAACAAAAAGTATAGAAGTCACTTCCCTCCCCTATATTTTTTAGGCTCTCGCATCCTAAGTGTAGAAGAAGATCAAAAATAGGGCGGGCGAGGTTAAGAGGGGAAATGGATGAGTGTGTGTGTGTATCTATCTATATATATATATATATATATAGGGAAAAGGGAGTATGCTCCCTGGTTGTAACCAACTTACATGTCCCACCCCTTTTCCCCTGTATTTTTTTATTTTTTTTGAAATGAAACATATTGGAATTTAGATCACAATATGTCACCATGGTGTCATTCAAAATTCAAGTTAATTCGAGAATTCTATCCCCTCCATCAAGACTGTCAAATTTTAACGGTCTCAGAATTGTTGAAATTGACCCCCTTCAGATAGAGGGCATATGATTCTCTGTTCTGACGAAATTGAAATGACATGTTAGGGGGATATAGTGATGAATATACATATTTTTTATTTTCAAAAAAAAAAATAGAGGGAAAATAGGGGTGGGAGTGAGTAACCTCATTTAACTCATATATATATATATATATATATATATATATGATGGGCATCGTTCCCCTCTTACTTAGGCTCTGGTCAGCCTAAGTCTAGGACATGAGTGAGTGTGAGAACCACTGAGATTTGGAGAATGTATAGAAAATGATGAAGAGACCCGGATCACTCACCCCTTATACTTAGGATCTGGTCATCCTAAGTATAGCCATAAAATGAAATGATATGGAGCCAGGGCGAGCGATTCGAATCACTGGGGAGGGAGGGAAAGGAAATATATACACGGAGGAGTGAGAATATACAAGGATCAAGAAGGTTTATGACGAACCTTCTTGCGGGATCGAGGAGGTGGTAATATACATATGTGTCGCTTCGGAATCATCCTCAGATGAATAATAGTGAGATGAATGGATCGTCCAATGAGGGTCGACACACGACTGCTTGCTCAAATATGACTTAGGAATAACCGAACTGAGTTCACTCATATAAATCACCTCATCCGGACCTGATGAGGACTCCTCAGAAAATTCCTTCTCCTGTATGTTGAAGGAAACTTTCTTAGTTGATTTTCTAGAACCTGAATCTTTGTTCATGAAAGCGGTCCGTGCGATCGCATATGCGGCCGCATATGCCTAAGCGGCCTCCTCAGCGCACCGATTACCTGAAGCCCCACTTTATGCATCATTTGCGCATATATAGCCCGCATATGCAGGCTGTGTAGGTGCATATGCGCTCCGTGCGCCCACTTAAGGTCCAGTTGGGTAATCGAATACGGATCTTAAGATCCGGATCTTGTATTCTTTTGATTCAATATATTAAATCAGATTATGTAATACTATCTTTGATGATTATGATATTTCGTTGTACTATTTCGAGCTCTACATGAAAACCATTTTTCTTAGATCTTTTGTTGGGCCATATTTATTCATAAATTCTGTTCAATTGTAGTCACTTTTGTATTTATTTATTTATTTATTTTTAAATAAAAAATAGAAAACTGCGTAGAACCGCATATACCCCGCATATACCCTCGCGTACTGCTTAATCGCTATTCAGTGACTTGTCCGAATGCATACGCATACCGATTTCCTAAATCTTGACCTGAATCTTTGAGAGGGAGAGGAGAGTGACACGCCTTGAGGGGTTCGAGGGAACACCTCGAGGAATCAATTCTCGACTTCCTCTCACTGGATAATCGACTAGAGGAAGGAGCGATCATAGTTTTGGGTGTGGTCAATTTAGTCCTGATTGTCTGCTTTGAAGGTCCGGGATGTGGTGTGGTACTGACCATGGGTTCTTCATCAGACGAGTCACCATATAGATTATAATATTCTTTAAAGGTCAACGCAGTCTCAGGAAGGTGCTAGTGATCTTAGTTCGCTTGGCATTATTAGTCACGGATGTCGGATCATCGAAACAATCAAGACAATCAACAAAAATCGTGTCCGACTCAATGACAGCTTCTGGTTGTGAGTCTTTTATTGAAGCTGAAACAGTGGTGGTGATGCAAGCAGCAGGAGTCATGGATGTGTGGGGAGTCTCTAAACCAACGATCGGCTCGATAGTCGGTATCACAGGTGTAGCAGAGAGGTGGGACTCATCTACCTCTCGATGGTCATGACTGTCATCATCTTTGTGGGTCACCTTAGAGTAGAGTGTATCAAAGAATGTGTGAGGTCGAAGTACTCCCAATACTATAAAATCGATTTTCTGAGTCTCACAATCTATAGTCGCCTTAACCAAGGCTAAGAACGACTTCCCAAGAATAATAGAAGACTAGGTAAGTGATGAATCCTCATTCATCACTCTTTATTCTTTTATTTTAGCTAAAAATCTTTGCAAAACACCATATATACGTTTGTAAATAGAATAAATTACCAAGTTGCATGCATTGTGTAAATAGCAATAATTAGCATATTTTTATGTAAAAATAAAAGAACAAAGAAATAAATAAAAAGAGGGAAATATTTAGAATAAATATCGAGTGACCCGAACCCAAGGGAGGGCCAATCATTGGCCTGACCACAAAATAAAATAAGTAGAGAGAGATAGGGCAACTCAACCTTGTACAAAACCCCCCTCTTATGTACATATTTTATTTTCTTAAAAATAAAAATAAAAATGTGTTTCTATTATTTTGTATATATTTATAAAAATAAAATAAAAATGAGAAAAATAAAATAAAAACAAAAAGAAATAAATTCTCTCTCTTCATTGTATATATACCATGTATATAAGAATAAAAGATCTATTTATTTTACCCTTGTAAATAATTAATAAAAATCAAATAAAAATTATTTTATATCTCAAAATTTATGATGTAAATAAATAAAATATAAAATTGGAATAATTGTACATAAATAAAATAATAAAAATAAAAATTAAAAATACATAGGTATTTATACCTGTATATAATAATACATAATGTATATACATAATTTATTTTTCAAAAAAATAAATAAAAATCACCAAAAAATACTTTGAAAATAAATAAACATTTTTCATGATGAAAATATTTTGAAATAAAATCAGTTACTATTTTTATTGAATTTACAAATAATTTCAGAATGGAATATTCTCATTGGTCCACGGGGGATGCTGACCCCCGGTCAACTCCCCCCCAGGACCACCTTTCCACGGATCCATGTCACCGACCTGATTTCTCCATATTTTCCTGACGTGATCCGCCCTCCATTCACCCAAACCCCGGGCTTCGATTGTAGCTCCATGATCCATGACGCACACCCAATCGTCTCCTTAGGGGTCTGTGTATTGGATTGCGTGCCCGACTCCCATCTTCCCGGACCCCTACCCGTATAAGACCTCACCTCCTGCCACATTTTCCCGCACCTTTGGCCACCGTCTTCGACTCCCAGGACCTCCACCTTCTTGCCTTGAGTGACAGCAAGCCCGAGGAGGTGTTGTAGAGAGGAAAGAGGCGCCCTAGCCCCAGGTTCGACGACCTACGTCGTCGCGCTTCACCACCGGCGAGCTCGAGCCTCTGGAGGCGTCGCTCCATCGAGGCGAGGATCCCAGGAGGTAGCTGACCTCCATCCCAGACGCTTCCGTTCATCAGGTACCCTTGTTACCAAGTAGCGTAGCTTTAATTCCAGATTCGAAAGTTTTGCGTCGCCATCCTTCGCTGGCCTATTCCCGATCATCCGTCTACTCATTTCGCCATCCGATTATCTCATCATCTCCACGAGTCTCCTCTGCACCTTCTTCGCACCTCAGATGATGCTCAATGTTAATGACCGTGAAGTCTACCTAGAATAGAACACCTTGGAAAGTAATGATAACTGAAATGGTTCCTCTCGACCGTTTGATAAATCAATTAGGCAGCTGAACGATCTCTCTCAACTTTCTGATTGGCATGGGTTTGAGCTTGTCAAACACAGAGGTTCGAAGGATATTTATTGGAGAGTCATCATTGATTCTTACATGGGTAAATGTAGTGTCTTTGATTTCACATTCAACCCTAGGCAATTGCTTCACTCTGCGGCTCTTGGTCTTTCTCTCCATCACCAGGAGGTTCGGAGGATATTTATCGGAGACACTGTATGTCTCTCAGTCCTTGTCCTTTTATTGTCTGACCTCTTAGGCATCAATTTACTTCTCACAAATCATTTGAGTTCGGTGAAGTGATCTATGACCTTTATTAAAGGAAGATTAAAAATCAATTCTTCATCGAGTGCTTCCCTTAGGGCAGGATCCAAATTTTTAGGTCTTTTTCATTTTCTATTTTTATAAGATTTTCTGGTTTTTCAATTTTTTGATCTTTTTATTCAAATTTTTGGTGTTTTTGATGGGCGAATGGTCAGACTCTGAATTAGAGGGTAAGTGGTTAGTAGAAGAGGAAGATAGAATAGACTCCAGTTGTACAGAGTGTGTTCCCTAATGTCCGCTTGATTTTTAACATCAAATCCACTTATTTCATTTTCCACTTTAATACCTAAAATGGTAGAAAATTGAAGGCAATATGTCAGTGATATCTCTCAACTTGGCACCAAATGATTCATTTTCGCGATAATTTGAGAAATGTCATCCTCCAAAAAGTCATCGTGACAAATCATGGGAGAAGTCTGCTCAATTACAGGATATTGTTGAGAATCTGGGATCTCATACTCAACATACCTAGACTCTGGCATGTAATGTTGGGTCGAGTATGGACCATCTAAATGATAGATATTGGTCGGAGCCTCATATGATGGAGTCAATAAAGAGAGGGCTCATAGATTGAATTCATGAGTCCAATCCCGTGAATGTGTAGGCTCTCCGAATGTGTGGTGTGAAGGCTGGTCAATGTAGGCTTGATTACTAGGGTCAATCAAGTCAGGAAAATCATAAGGTGCATGCCTCTCCATTCGGTATGTTCAATCGGCCATGTCAGGCCCTAAGGTCAAGTCGAGATGTGTGAATTGTTGTCTGGTCCCTACTTGAGGTGAGAATAAGGTATGCGGAGGCACATAATTCTATCATTTTTTGTCTCAGTAGTAGCTTGCTCTTCAAATGATTCCTTGATTCCAGCAAGCGTCCGACTATTAGGTGAACCAACTTAGGGTGGAAGTGGATCCAAGGTGTAAGAAGGTGTGGTAGGTGAGAAATGCGATGGCTTCATAATCAGATCGAGGTGGAACCGACCATGGGTAAGGTTCTTTCGCGGATGGTGGAGTATACATGGAAGGAGGAGAAGGTGAAGATGAATAGTATATGGTTGAGGATGAATGACAAGAGAGGTCAGGGTATGGGGACCAATATCCCGACATCTTCGAGAGATGAATGTAAGTGGATGGTAATCGAGAAACGTGCAATTACACAGAAGGATACATACACGAACAAACACAAAAACAAACACAAGAGCAAACCCTAGTTCTACGATGCACACAAATGTACAGAGTAAACTCACACAATACAAACACAATACAAAACCCTCAAATTCACCAACTCAACACGTGATGGCTGTAAAAGTTCGACCGAGTTATCTTGTCAGTTTTAGTTGGTGATAAATGCAAGTCTTGAAAGATCAACGAGCTGTTGGGTGCCTGTATTTCCCTACCGACTGTCCCGATTATCATGAAACCCACTTTCAACCCGTATAGGAGTAAGTACGGATCGTATAAATACAGCTACCCATTTCTTGAGGACAAAGCCTTATAAGGCATCCTCTAAACCTCCCACTATGCTAAGGAAATTCGGACCATTTACCGGCTACCCGTAGATCCTCACTGAAAAGTGGCTAATCGTTTTGAACCAGTAGTCTATATGAAAATCCTGGCTTTGGCTCTATCCTAGTCTCCTCTCTTTCTCACTTGTAAGTAAATCATACAATGAGGGCTTTATGCATCCATAAAATAAGGTTTAATTTTAGTCAATTTTTTGGGTCTAATTTAATTAGCAGTCTCGATTTTAGAGATCAACTGTCACTGTAGTTAATCCACACAAGCAATTACGTCTACCGTCCGGTCCCAATTCCTTTATCCTAAGTTAGAAAAACCGAGAGAGGGAATAAAAAAAAGCTGATGCGATCGAGAAAACGATGATGAATGCTTGAGTAAGAATACTTGCAATGCCTCCAGCTCTCTACAATGTGATATGCAATACTGAATTGAAATTTTACATTATATGAAATGCAAACGAGAAAACCGTTCCTAGAGAAGCAATTCTATTAGCGAGTGATGAACAAATTAATCTTGACTAATAGCTATGCGGGTTAAGTGCTCTCGTTAAATGTGATGTGTGGTCCTATAAAATATGAGCATAAGTCGAAAAAAAATTTGCTCTGAGAGCTACGAGTGCAGGTCCTAGTCTACGTCAAGCAAACCACACAACCACGAAGGGTCCAATGTCCAGTCCTGATAGACACGTGACTTTTCAAATGGAATCTACTGGAAATCAAGCAATTATTGCACTTCTTTTTTTAAAAAAACTAAAATGTCTCTTCGAAAAATCTTCTTGACGTTTCAACAGTCGACTCGATCCACGAATCGTCGGCCTCCGATATACTTCGAGATGCGTCGACTTCAAGAAAGTCGTCCAAGTCCACCAGACCCTCGCTTAAAAAGATAAAAATTATGTCAGAGAGATGCGAAACTATAAAAAAATAAACACAGAAATAATAGGAAAATGAAATAATTACAAGGTAGTTCGGGAATCAGACTACTTGAGTGAAAGGGAAACCTAAATCTAATTTTCTAAAATGATCCTAAGCCGTTTGCCTCCCCGACAACAGTGCCATTTGACGGATCAGTAAAATGTCCTAATTAAATCTGTAGATTTGTTGTTATCGGGCAATCATGATCAATCAAAAAATTAACCGCATGAATCGATGAATCAACAAATTAATTAATGTGAGGTTTTATGTATTTTTAACCTGGGCAAGTCCCCGGGTCGACTCAAGGAGGCAAAGGAACAACTTCGGATCAAATTAGATGAATTATCTCACGGTTTTCCAAGCGAAGTTTTTTGTTAATTTTTTATGTGAAATAAATGCAAATGCCCAAATGCGATTGAACTAGGTTATTAAGAAATCAAGCAACTTAGCCAAATAAATTTTAATGCAAAATTAGTACAATTTAGCCCAATTGTATTTTTCCTAGAAACCTAATCCAATGACGCATGCAAAATTTATTTTTTTAAATTTTTAGGGTTAAAATGTAATAACAAAAATACAAACTTTTTAGGGGTTTTTATGCAATTTTTCACACAACCAGAATACAAAATTAATGAAATTTTTATTGGAAGTGAATTATGTGGAATTTTTGAGAACTTATGAATTTATTTATGAATTTTTAAATAAAAATAGAGTGATTGTGAGTATTTAATTCTTAATAAATCTACGAAATAAATTTATCCAGAAGCAAAATTATCTCAAAAAGATATCTTAATAAGCAAATTAGGAGAGTTGAAATTTTACAAAAATATTCTTTGTGGATTTAATTAAAAATCAATTACATAAATCACTCAACTATTTATTTTATGCAAAAGACAACTCCAATTTAGATGAAATTTGGATGGTAATTAGAACACAATGCATTATCTATGATTTTTGCATAATTTTTGGAGCAAATCCAGACCTTGAAATTGGTAAAATATGCTAATTTTGTCCAAACTAATTTTAGTTATTTAATTATGCTAAAAAATACAAATAAATATCCAGAAGATAAAAAATAAATTCTCTACAGTATACAATTTTTATATTA
Source organism: Ottelia alismoides (assembly GCA_037367405.1). Lineage (NCBI taxonomy): Eukaryota > Viridiplantae > Streptophyta > Magnoliopsida > Alismatales > Hydrocharitaceae > Ottelia > Ottelia alismoides. Next base: position 618,156 of record JAZKJV010008761.1, read on the forward strand.
AAAAATGATGCGAAATAGATGTCCAAATTGATGTGTAAATGCAAGGGTGTCCTTGCAATACAGGAAATAAAAACTTTAAAAAAATGTACACAAGGGCACCGTTGGAAATAAGCAATCTTAACGGACTTAATATGTAATTTCTTTAAAAAAATAAACAAAATAAATTAAACAAATAAATGAACCTTCGGGACATAGGTTCCATGAAACCTTCCTACGTTAGGGCACTGGAGGCGCGGACGTTGAGTTTGGCGGGCGGCGAAGCAAGATGGAGGCACGGTGGCTGGCCGTGCGCAGGAGGAGGGTGGTTGAACGCGTACGACAGAGGTGGGGTCGCGCCTGGGCAGAGTGAGCTACCAGGGAGGCACGCGACCGTGTTTGTGGTAGACTGGGCGCGGAGGGTCGCGCAGCGCGCGAGGCACACGCGGTGGCAGTGCAACGGCTGGGCCTGCGGGGTAAGAGGAATGCGAAATCGGAGGGGAAACGTGGCACGCGGAAGGGCCGTGGGCTCTTGCGGCTGGAGCGCATGGGAGACGGCGGGCGGTGCAACGGCTGGGGCGGGGGCGAGAGCCTGCAGGAGGGCGGCGACCTGGGGCATCTGGTGGGGTGACGGCGGCTGTACGGTAGGGACACGTGGTGGGCGAGCGGCCGCTGGAATGTGCTGCTGCTCTGCGCAAGGGGAACATCAGCCAGGGAAGATGACGACGGGGGTATATGGCGGAACAGAAGGCTGCGCAAGGGCGCGCAACGGGGGCTAAACGTGTGGAGATGGAGTATGGAGGTGCAACAGGTAGGGGGCCGCGCGCGAAGGCAAGGACGACCCACGCGGCGGCCGCGACAGGAGGGCTGCTTTGCACCACTACGCGATACGCAACAGTCGCTCATGGGAAGGAGAGACCTCTGAGCGTGTTGTTGGACAGGTGGTGCGGGTCACAGAGGTGCTGAAATTGGCTACGCACGGCTGCTATTGCAGTTCTAGAAGAGTGTTTCTTCTCCAACAACCTGCAAGTGGAGTCTGATCGAGCTAAAAGCTCTTCTGAACAAGTTATGCAGATAAGGGGATGGGTGTACTCCTGTTTGGGATGAAAGAATTAGGAGTTAAAAGTGATGGAGGATGTGAAAGGTAGAAGAGAAATGAGGAGGGAGGTTGGTGATGGTGATCTCTGTAGTTGATTAGGTTTTTTTACACGAAGATGAAAATGACAGTTAAATAACACAGAAAGAAACAAAATAATAGTGATGAAAAGAATAAAACATACTTACATGTGGTGATTTCGCCAGATTGTGGTGGAGCTATGCGGCAACTCTGGTCGTCGCCTCAAGAAAGTCGGCGAAGATGGACCTTCGAAGCTGAAGCAGCTTCCTGCGAGGAATGGTGTGACGAAGTGTTTGAAACCACCTCAGATCTCACCTTGAGGTTATCGTCACTCAACTCGTCTCCTACAGCTGTCACCTGAAGGTTAAAGGGGCTCGACCTCTCTTCTCTCGAAACATTGGATGATAAAAAATGAGGGAGGAGAAGAGAATAAAAATGAGGAGGAAGTTAAAAAAGAGGTGGAGAAAGTGGAGGAGTGGTGGAGTTGGAGTAGAGAACAAGTAAAAGTAGAAAAGAAAAATAAAATAAAATAAGTAAAGTAAAATAAGCAGGCTACTAAAAATAATGAAGGGAAAAGTAGAAAAAATAAATATAAATAATTAATTTATTTAATTAAAATAATTAATAATAATAAATAAAATAAAATTAAATAATTAAAAAGATAAGATAAAATAAATTACGAAATTAATAAATTAAAAAATGGGGTGCTATGTAGAGATTCTAGGAACTGACATGTGTCGCTCTCAGAAAAATCGAGAAATTGAATATAAAGAAAAATAAAAAATAAATAACAAAAGGGGTCAAATCAAAAAGTAATCAACATGAAAGTTGCTCGGCTCGATGAGATCTACAACTTTTGTGAAGGACTGAAAACCAAAAGAATTCATCTGTACAAAAAGTATTTTTACGGGTACCTTATAGATATACTATATCGTATTTTTATCTTTTGCAGATTTTTTTGTCATTTTTAAATAAGATAAAAATCAAAATAAAAACAGAGAAAATATGAAAGAAATATCTGTACCTTAATCTATTTTTTTTTGAATTTTTAAAAATCAAGAAGATAAAAGAATAATATAAAGGGTCATTTGATCAATATGTACAATATAGAATCGGGGCCCAAAACCCAAGTTTCACATACGATCTCTGATATTTACGAAATTAGTCTTATTTTGAAGATCTTTGAATGTATATTACTTTAAAAGTGAGTAGACCTAAATCGGACACTGTATGAGAGAGATATGTGCATTTTAAGGTTCTTAATCTCAAACTTGGATTTGGGTTTTATTGGTTAGTTTTACAAGTTAGTATTTTTTGATATTTTTTTATTAGTGTTAATAATATATACACTATAGAGTTGACTTTATTGGATTTGGAGTTAGTATAAAATAGATACAAATAGATAAATTTAGTTATTATATAATTGAATATATACAAGGAATTTCAGGCTTCTAATTTAATGCAAATATGACTGCTAAAATGCACATATTATTTACACATGCATGAATGCGAATAACGCATAATAAAAAGAAATATGTAGCTAATTACTCAGAAACAAAGCTCTTTTTTTAACTTTTAGAGTGATGAATCACATATTCATCACCCTTGTATCACATATATCAGTCGCATCGAACATATCGTTGTTATTATTGATTGCTAACTTGTGGCTATTGGAAATGTAGTCCATCCAAGTTCTTATAACACTAAATAACTTAAAATATACTCTTATATTACGCATATCGATCATCTACACACACACACACACCATATTGAGCATATCATTGTTAATCTTTATTGTTGACTTATAGATATTGGAAATGAAGTTCATCCAAGACTTATATTACATCACGTATTATGTATAACCAAAATGTTTGAGCTATTTTTAGAACCAAACAAATAAAGAGCCTAATAACATTTTTTTAAAGAGACATAATCCATAATAATATTTTTCGAAAGGGAAAGAAGACCAATGAAAATTGACTGGACACCCCAAGGTGAAGAACCACTGTATACACCCCCTTCTCGCACCATACCCTACCAGACAGGGGTTTCGTTGCCCGATTAGCGAGCCTAGGGGGCCCAGGGTGGCCCCTTTTTACGGGGGTACAGGGGCATCGCCCCCTATCCAAAATAAAATTTATAAAACATGATGCGTTTTAATACTAGGAATAGCAAAATAAGTAGTGAAATCAAGCTTATAAGGGTATTATTCATCAATATGCAAATATCAACAAAATTTCGATGATATCGGTCGATATCTAGAATTTTTTGTACTGATTCCATTCATTTTTGACCGATACGAGCCGATATGGCGATATATCAGTCATATATCGTCGATATCAATTCAACCTGGTATCGATATCCCCTACCTCGCGATACCAATATGTCAGCGATATATCATCGATATATCACGATATGACCTTCTATGCATACGTGATAAGGATACCAATATAAATGATGTATATGTAGCTTATATACATGTGTATTGGATGGTTTACAAGTGATATAAATATATATTGTATGCCTATTTCGTAAGAACTCCATCAAATATGATGAAAGAATGTAAGATATTATGATACAATAACAATAAATCATTTTCCCAGATTAAGTAAGATGGGATATGTGGATTGTTTGCCTCCATAAAGATCTATTTTGGCTCAGATCCAAATAATTAAGATTTCCTCGCATCGTCTCCTAATAATTCTTGGTCCTTCATCGCCTTCTCTTAACTGGTCCAATATATCAAATCTTGTATCTTCTAATGAGTGCATCAACAACCTTTCTTTGTAAATGGTCAAACCAACTTGAGCGTTTCTCTCTCATCATATACTCAATTGGAACCACACCACTTTCATTTTGATTACATTATTCCGGATCCGATCTTTTCATGTATGAGTGCACATCAGTCATATCATTTTCAATACTTCTACTGTCATTCTCTAAATATGTTTATGGTTCACATGCCAACATTTAGGGTGGAGCATTGGGCCGGGCCAGCCTGGACCCGACCCTGACCCGACCCGCAAAAGCCCGGGCCCGGCCCGAATCCGATGTACAAATGGACCGGGCACGGGTCCTCATTTTTCAAAAATATTATGCTCGGGCCGGGCCGGACCCGAATCCGAAGTACAAATGGGCCGGGCCCGGGCCTTCATATTTCAAAATATCATATTAGAACTAAATTAGGGAACATGGATTTATAGTCACAATACATCCAATATTTCCTTCATCCATCAATAGTAATATCATATCGTAACAATACATCCAATATTCATGTGTTATGGATGAATTATATCCATGACAATAAATTGGAATCAAAATGCAACTTCATATAATCAAAATAAGTGTGGGTTGAGCCCGACCCAAGCCCGACCCTGACCCGAACCCGAGCCCGATCTCGCGGGCCTTGGGTCGGGCTCGGGTTCTCAATTTGTTGAAAAAAGCGGGCCTCGACCCGACCCAAGGCCCACGGAAAATTGATGGGCTCGAGCCGGGCTTTCCCGGGTTGGGCCGGGTCAAGCCCAATGCTCCACCCTACCAACATTCATATCCATAGACAATAGCAAGTCTCACGATTGTGTTTTAATTCTTTTTTTTGACTTTCAAAAGCATTTTCACATAGAATAGTACATACTCCCCTCCACTTTAACCAACTTGCATTTATTCTATGAGTAACATCTACATCCCATCTTGTTGCAAAATAAATATATAATATATAAAAGAATCTTTCTTTTGAATGTTATTTTCTGAAGTCTTCAACTAGATTCCTCATTGCTGATCCATCAAATGTGCACTCCATATATTAAGTATTAGCCCCACATATACAAAATCATTCAGTTTTTAAGGTATTTCTCCAAACTTCAATATTCTCATTTACTCCATCTATAGTCTCATCAACAAATATAATATCATTGGCAAATACTAACACGTAACATAATTTATGTTATATATATTCTAAAATAAACCTTCGAATATCTATTCCCATGCAGAGGACATGCATCAAGAGGTCGGTCAGATATCAGTTTAATGAGAAAGGATTACCATCTCCTACTCAGGCTGGAGATCATCTCTTAACAATCATTTGACGGTGCTTGATGAGTCCTCAATCTAATTCCTTATATATTCATCCAAGCACCAGCCTCCATGATTCAACTATTGAATCAACAATTGTATGATTATTAAGATGTCCATGGTACATAATCTTAATTGTACAGAGGGACCTTATAGTGTATCCATTCATCTAATCTCAGATAGGGAGTGAAATAATCAATAACTTTTATTGATAAATAAAAAATTACAGTAACATTTATTGTAGGAATGGTTTGCCTCGAGCTCACATGGCTAACATAATATCCTCCATGGACCCTATAATCCCATTCACAACCACTACAATCCTCCACCCACAACCACCACAAACCCCACAACCTCTACCCATAGCCTCGCCCACAACAACCACAAAACAACCCTCTCCTACATCCCCACCCATAACCACCACAGATAACACATACCACCACCGTCACCGACAATCCATCCATTCAATAGCCCTCACCATAGCCCCAATAGACAACCACCGCCACAACTCTTAACACAACCACAACATATCCCACAAGCACAATAGTCACCAACCACAACCACCACAACCACAACATATCTCATAGCCATATTCAAAGCCACCACCAACAACCCCTACAGACCCACATCCCTATTCACAACCACCATAACTCCTACCCACAACTAGCACAAACCTCACAACCCCCACCCATAGACCCACCTACAACAACCACAAACCAATCCTCAATTACCGTTCCACCCATAACCATCACAAACAACGCAGACCACCACCAATGACACCACAAGTCCCACAACCATCGCCCCCACAACCCCTACCACAACCATCGCATACCTCACAGCAACCACAACCACCACAGTCACCAGCCACAACCACCACAGCCACAACAGATCGATTTAAAGCCAACACCAATGTTGACACACTTTTCACAGGTTTTAAATTATTGATTTATGAATATCGTTGCAACCCAATCAAGCTTCAACAAAAAAATTATTTTTTTCTTCTCAAGCCAATAATTGATTACAAAAGAATAATATAGCGAGAGAACTTTTTGATACTTATTTACCTGTATAGGTAACAAGATAGAACTCAGGGAGGCTACAATTCTCAAGGGTTATTCATTTAAGAAAGAAATCAACTAAAAGAAAACAGAATTCTCAATGTACACTATGCTTGGTTTTATTTTGATTTTTGTCTTTTTATTTTTTATTTTTCTATTTTTTATTTTCTGATTCTCAAATTTTAATGATTTTAATTTTGTAAATATTTAATTTTCAAAAATGATTATTTTTCAAAACAAATGATATATACAAGAAAGAAATGAAACCTTTTTTTTTATTTTTTTAAATATGACAAAAATGCTCAAAAATATTTAAATAAAATATTTTTGTGCTTTTATGATTTTTTTACTATTTTTGTACTTTTTTAAGAAAAATTTTAGATTTTTTCGGATTTTTAAAATGAGAAAAAATAAGGGAAAATACAAACAATGAATAACCAAGACTATTTCACAATTTAAAAATATGAAATGAAATAAAAAATTACGAAAATTATTTTTCATATAAACTACAAGAAATTATCTACAAACACGAACATAAATCATTTTTTTTGGATTTTCTTATAATTTTATATGATTTTTTAGATTTTTAGTACTTTACATTTTTTGGGATTTTAGAAATAATTAAAGCATGATATTTGCGTAGAAATTAAAACACATCAAAAGAGAATTAATCTATTTTTTTGGAAATTTTGAAGCAATATTTGAATTTTTAGAATTTTTCAACGTTCAAACAAAGAAAAATGACATGTTTTGATTTTTTGATAATAACAAATGATGATAAAATGCAATAAAAATATTACTGCAGATAGAATAACTAAGCAAGAGATAAAACTATTTTTTGCAAAATTATTGAGCACAAATGCTATTTATTCTATTAAAAAGATCATGCAAATTTAAAGTCTGGAAAGAAGGACTGAAATGTAAATACTTAAAGTTTTTGCATTAAGAAATAATAAGAATAAATTGTTGTGTGAAAAATGAAAATTACCCACAAAAAATGTGCTACACATATGTTTGGAGGTAGCATGGGTTTTATTGCAGATCTGGAAACTTTGGGGGACTGAAATGCAATTTTTCCAATTTTTAAATTTTAAACCTCCCCCGTTAGGGTTCGTTCTTGATCGTTCGTATCCAAACCAAAGTAGGGGGATAAGGGTGTCACCTCCCTAGTTCCTCTCTCTTCTCGTGCGGCGGTCGCACGGTGGATCAGCGGGCGGTGGCTCTCGCGAAGGGCGGTTGGCTGCGGTGCTGCCTCAAGGTCAGTGGAGACTGGGCGACACACGCCCAGTCATGAAGCGGACTTCAAGTGGTATTGGCGACGGAGGATGGTGCGATGGAGGGCTTCGCGCGGGGGCACATTGCGCTGGCAGTTGTGGAAAATGGCGGTGATGGCGGTAGAAGGGAGAAGGATAGCACGGACGCTGGTGTTGTACGGGAGGATCTGCAAGGAGGTGGGCTTGGGAGGACGATGCTGACTATGGAGGATGGTGGCGTACGGTTGAGGCATTGGAGGCGACCTGCGGGGAAGCTGCGGGTGGCGACGACGGAGTGGGGCGGCGGGCGCTGCTGGTTGGATGAGCGACGACGCCTACGGTGTACGTTGCTTTTTTTTGTAAAATAGAAACAAAAAACGTTTTTTCTTTTTTTAAACAGAAGTGACAAAAACCCTTTTTAATATATTTATTTATTTATTTTTAAAATTTTTTGATCTTGTAAAACTAATGTTAGAAAGGAAAAACTATGTATTTCTTTTAGTATTTTTATTTTTTTATAAATAAATTAAGATGCGAGCATGACGACTCATCCCACAATCAAACAAAATATGTGAACGGGGATCCGTCGAAAAATAAGGAATGGATCTGGATCTCCGGCCACCATACGTGGCCGCAGTTGGTAGATTATTTGAGATAGAACATGAACGTGGAGATATCGAGGATGTGAGATGAAAATCGAGTCGGATTTAGAATTTTTGAGGAATGATTGACTACAATTAAAATCTACGAATTAAGAAAATGATGATGAAATTAAAGGCACAAAATTAGACTAAGATTAACCAAGATTAAAAACGAGAAAAAGTGGATCTCACCTTAGGAGCAGAAAAGACCGTAATCGCCTAGACGAAGGTCGACTCGCTATCACCGTACGACTCGAAGGTTAGGCACCCTTCTACGATAAGATGACTCTCGGAAAATAGACTCATTTCACCAAATATTGATCAAGTGAGAATGAGGAAGGAGGAGGCAATTAAATGGAAAGAATATACATTTAAATTTTAAAATTTGAATGGAAGAAATATAAGGAAGGCAATTAGTGGTAGAATTATATAAAAAAATAAAATAATCAAGTAAATTTAAAACAAAATTCGAAATTAAATAAATTAACAAAATACTTAATTGGTAAAAAATTAATTAGCCACATTAATGCTGGTTATTTAAGGTACACAATTAAATCACATATACATGGTAGGTTTTCAAATCAAATAAATAAATCAAAATTTTGTAATGATAGTAATTTAATTAATTAATGTTAGATAATATTTTTTTGTGGTTTTTATAAGGAGGATAATTTTATACAAATCATATATACATAATGTCTATTATACACATGTACAAATAAGGAAATAATTTTTTTAAAATGTTAATAATTTTTTATTTACATTAAATTACATTGAACAATATTTACAATTATTAAAAAATATAATATATACAAAAAATAAAATAAAAAATATAATAAAAATGGTAAAATTGCATAAACCACCCTAGAAAATCAAATTTTCAACCGTAAATCCAAAAATTTTGAAATCACAACCATTTTAAAGATAATTTAATTTAGAATATAATGGATTTGAGTTTGATTTAATTCGAGTTCATGTGGACTTAGAATTGCTTTAAGTGTGGTTGATTTTATTCTGTACATGATTTTATTTTGCAAATATTTTTAATATTTAGGAAATATTTTTATTTACAACTTTTAAGAGGAGCCCAACATCGCTCAGGCGTGTGTCGCCCCACGCCTCCCCGTCGCCACCACCGCGCACCTCTGCACCTGCGAAGCCCAACGCCGAGCCCGTCGCCCCTCCCCCCGCAGCCCGCCGCCTCCGACACCCAACATTCCATGCCCGCCACCGCCTGCGCGCACGCGAATCCTTCGCGCCCGACTCTGCCGCCCGTCGCTCCGCTGTGACCCGCCTGCGCCGTCAAGCCTGCACCACCGTCCGGGTGGCTTGGAGGAGAAGAAGAGAGGCGGCCCCCATCGACCCCTTTCCCCTTTTGTGTGAAGAAGAAACGAGAACATGAACCCTAGTTTTTAAAATAAGAAATTAGGTAAATTGCAAAGATATCCCTGGAAGTTTTTGAAATTGCAAAACAGTCCCCGCTCTCTAGACAAACACGTGCAACACACGCCTTTTGTGGCCAATTTGTATTTACCTTCCTCCATTTATTTCCTATTACTTTTAATTGTAAAAACATTAATAAATTGCATTTCAGTCCTTTATGTTCAAACTTTTAATTTGCATGTTTTCCTTGTCAGAATAAATGCTATTTATGATCCGAAAATTTTATAAAAAAATGTATATGCTCCTGTTGTGTGCATCTTCATTGTGTATAAATATCATTGCATTTTAATTTTAGTTGATATTTTAAAAAATTCAAAAACTGTATCATTTTCTCTGTCTGAATTTGAAAAATTCACATAAAATCAAATATTGTATGAAAAATTCGAAAAAAACTTAGATTAGGTGTATTTAACTATCTTTTATTTTCTATCTAATTTCCACGCATTAACTATTTTCAAAACCAAAAAAGTGAAGAATACTAAAAATCTTAAAAAAGTCATAGAAAATTCTAGAAAAATATAAAAATAGTGATTTTAGTTCCTGTGTGTAGATATTTATTTATATTTTAGCAAAAAACAATTCCCAGAAGTTTTATACATTAGAATATTTTTAAGTTGCTTATTACTCTAGCACGTGCATTGTTTATTTTTTTGCCACTATTTGATTTTTTTAAAATCACCAAAACGTCCGAAAATTCTTTAAAAATTATCACAAATATTATAAAACCTATGAAATACAAAAATATTTTCTCTAGATTTTTCTGAGTATTTTTAACTATTTTGAAAAATACAAAAAGAGAGTGTGTATGTGCATATTGTGACTTGTGTGTTTATTTGAAAATTAAAATTTTGAAAAATAAAAAACCACTAAAAATCCTTTATTTTCGAAATTTGACTATTTAGTTCTTTAATCGTACTTTATGTATTCGACCCTGATCGCTATACCAGGTAAATTAAATAGCGAAGACCGCTTGCATTGCTTTTCATTGATTGATTTTTCTCTTAAGTGATTGTATACATTTTTCTCATTGACCGAATCGATTGACTAGGGACAACGACATTGCATATTTATATTCCAACATAGTCACATCTCGATTTTCGTGTCATTAATTATGTGCAAGTATATTTATTTTATTATTTTTACAAAAAATATTTTATCTTTTATTTATTTACAACATGATTTTAGAGGTATAAAATAATTTCCATTCTATTTTTATAAATTAAACGGTATAAAATATATAGTGAATGGGGTGTATACAAGTGTATTTTGTACAAAGGTTGGCTGATTTTATTTTTATTGTTATTTTATTTTTCTGATTTTTATTTTATTTTGATAATATTAATAAAGATATATAAAGGTGTAAAAAGAATAAAATAATTTATTTTGTCAAAAATAAATAAATAAATAATATATACATGTATAGGTGATATGTACAATACATAGTAGACCCTTATGTCTCTCTACTTATTTTCTTTTGCGATCAGGTCAGGCCTTGACCTTCTCTTAGGGTGCGTTTGGTTGGCGGGTTAAGGCGGGTTAAACTGGTAGAGGGTAACCCGTTTTTGTGTTTGGGTGTTTGGATAGAGGGTTAAACTGTGGGTGGGTTTGGGGTGATATGATTGTATTGGAGTTTGAAAAAATGAGTAGTTATTGTGATGTGATTGTATTGAAGTTTGGAAAAGGGGGTAGAAGTGGAGTAGTTTATAATTTTTATATGATATGATGGTATAATATATTATTTTTTGATAGGATTGATGATGTAAAATTGTTTTATTTAATTTTTTAGAAAGGGAATAAAGTGGGACCCACGGGGAGAGAGGGGGTGTGGGTTATGGGGGGTAAACTCCCCTAACCCGCAGGTAACCCGCGAACCAAACGCTACCTTAGGGTTTGGGTCACTATGTATTTATTCTAAATACACCTTTCTTTTTCTTTTTTCTTCATTCTTTTATTTTTGCAAAATAAATGCTAATTATGCAATATTAATAATATCATGCAAAATGCTAAGTTATTGTTTTTACATGAATTAACAGGTGGTTTTGCCAAAAAGAAGAGCAAAAATAAAAGAATAAAGTCAGAGTCATGGATTCATCAGCAATATATATAATATATAATAGATACACAAAAGTTAGGAAATACCTTAGGTGCAACCCTTTTTATTTTATTAAAGGTATTAAAAATATATGTACTTATTTATAATAATTATAATATATATAACTTATATATAAATAATATTAGGCTATGTATTGTAGTATAGTTATAAATATAGATAAAAATGGTTAAAATCATAGAATAAATTGTTCTTGTGTTTTTTTAATATTTTTATAATATTTTTGTGATTTTTCAAGTGTTTTTGCTAATTTTTAATGTATTTTTAAAATCCAAAATATCCTAAAATAAGGATTAAATAAATAGCTTGAATTTTTTTGGGGTTTAAAATAGCAAAACCTCAAACTTTTTCCAAATCAATTTTAGTATATACTAATATATTTATAAAATTACAGAACATGAAGAAATCTTTTGGGGTTTTTTAAGAATTTTTTTATAGGATTTTGGATATTTTTAATTTTCTTTTAATTTCTTTTTCTATTTTTAGGGATTTTGGTTTGGGGGTACTAGGTACTATAATAAACATGCACTATTTTCGAGAATTTTTAAACACGATTTTTATGACTTTTTGGATTTTTAGTAAAACAAATAGGGAATATACGTGCACTGTTTGATTTTTAATAAAAAGTAAAAGGATATAAAATGCAAATCTAATTACATGGTATGAAAGAACATGCATCCTTGTACCTCATCCTATTCTGCTTAATTTTTGGAGTATGGTTGATATTTATAGAAATTAGATAGACATGCACAAAAATACTTGAATTAGCAGGGTTATATTGCAATTAAAAATAAATACAAGGGGTACTATGCAAATGATCAAAAAGTTTTGAGTTGAAATACACAAATAAAAATCAAATACAAATACAAGAACTTGGAAGGGCTCCTTAGCAATTTTATCAAAGCACGTGGAGGCCCATGTGCGCCTCGCTGGCATGGACTATTTTACAATATTAAAAATATTCAAGGCCTTCATGCAAATATCCCACAACTTTTTAAACGGCTTACAATATTTACAAGACTGACTAATAAATACAAAATGGTAAAGGGGGCCTAAGAAATTTACCCCATAAGTGACCCGGATAATGATGTCCTCTACTTGACGCGTCTCTAATCCTGCGACTCTGGAAGCGCACAGTTTCGTCTGATCCAAGGGCTGGGAAAGAACCTAGTGTTCCTCTATGATCGGACGGCTAAGAAGTGTGGAGGAAGAACATGGATGAACTACGTGCCCTCCTTGCTTTGATTGCTAACTGCACCTTCGTCCGGCCTCGAATCGTCACGCCGACAGGTGCAACTCCTTCCTAGAAGTCCTCTGCATATGCTAGGACGTTCAGATGATGTCGAGAATGCTCAGACCATTTGGACGACATCTGACTACTTGGGAAGACTCCAAGTCTCTCAGGAGGGTCCAAAGAGGCCCTCGAGTTCCTTATTATGCACCAAAAAGTTAGAGGGCATGAGGGCTACTCCCTCGGCCAAGTTTTAAAGCTGCAACAAACAAGGGGAGACGAAATGCGAAGAGCTCCGATGAGGTGGTCAGAGAGGAGCCCAGGCTGCTTGATTCGAAGCCTGAATCAAAGGGGAAATGAGTGTGCTTGCAGAGAAAGTGATGAGGATAGAAATGAGTGTGAAGGCGGGCCAGATAATAGGGTAGGTCACGGTGAATCAGACCTGGAGCTCAAGCTCCAGGTCAACGGAATGATTGGATTTTACCTAAATTGTGAATTAAATCTAAAACTAAAGTCTGGAATTGAGAATACACTAAGGATATTACCTAAAAGAGCAGGAAAGGGGACCTCAACTTAGCTGGGAGCTCAAGAAGCAGAACCTCGACGGTTGGCCAGAGGTGATTGGGTGCACCACTTCCGTCGATCCTCCTCGCCGCAGATTGGAGCTTTACATTCTTGTCGCAAACGATAGACCCTTAGTGATGATCTGAGGGGCTGAGCTCGGTTAAATAGCAATAAAAAAGAAAAGCTAAATCTGGGGGTATATTTATAGGTGAAGTTTCGATGAGTTTCGAGGGACGGTAGCGTGAAATTGAGTGGGGGTTGGTGAGGATTTGGGCATTGGCGAAGATCATGGGTGATCGAGCTATACAAAGTTGGAAGACTTGAGGCGAGAGGAAGAAGATGGAGGTGTTGAGAAATCGACGAAGTTGGGCTGCTCGTGACTCTGACATGGGTCAGAGGAGGTTGAGGTACAGTTGACCGTAGGTCAACAAAAGGAGGCTCCTTGTTGGTCCACATGGACCAACCATGAATTAGGGGAATGAGTATTTCTTACAAAATCGATAAAAAATAGAAAATGATTAATTAATTTATGATTGTAAAACAAAAAATATTTCTAATTTTATGTAGTATTTTATACATATTTTTCTTTATTTTTATGACTTTCTTTATTATATGTTACTTTTTACAAGTATACATATATGTATATTCATCTCTATTTTATGTATTTTATTTTTATTTTGTATTTTTGATTTTATTATTTCATATACATAAGTTATACATTTACAACTTATTTAAATACACTTAAATATATTTTTTTGTATTTTTTGATATAATATGTACACCTAAATAAATTAGGGTACTTATTATATATGTATATGCACATTATATTCATATGTGTTTTGTTTACTTATTTATTTATTGGTAGCTTTAATTATTCTATTCCATCTTTATTATGTATATGTGTTATAAATAATATGTACAAAATTATGAAAATATAAAAATATGAAATATATGAGGAATAAATAAATGAATAAAATATGCATGTATATTGCACAATGTGGGTCCAAAACCTAACTTTTACATCTTGACTCCAAATTAAATGAAACCACCTTCATTAAATAGATAATTAAAAGTTATATACAATTAAAGGTGATTTTGGTCCATTTTGATAAAGTGGAGAAGATAGAGGTCTGTGAAGTTTTATTTACGCCTTTTTATTCTGTGTGTCCCGGCCACATTGTGCATTATTTTTCTATGAAATAAATTTTGTATTTTTCTTTATAATTGTATTTACATCTTTCATGCACAATTATTATTGATTTTATGTATAGATGATAAGAAGAAAATTAGGTGACAAAAGGTACTTATTAGCCTATATTTTTAAGGTTTTTAGCTCATGTCATATGTACCATTGGGCACCCCATCTCTACTACTTTATTCCTTGTCGACTAAGTCATCATGATGACTAAATATAGAGGGCTAGGGTCACTCAACACCTATGGTGTTTCGTTTCTCTTTTTTCTTTTCTTCCTTTATTCTTATATTTTGGAATTAAATACAATACATTATTTTATACAGTATTTTGTACAATATACTGGGTGTTTATTTTGACAAATTAATGATATATACATGTATTTAGCTAGGGTTTAAAGGTCAAAATGAAAGAATAAAGGTGAAGAAATGGAGATTCATCAGGCAGGCAAAGGAGTATTGCTTGGAAATGAGTTGAAGCTCTTGAAGATCCTCGCTCAAGAGCTCTGACGAGGAGGATCTCGAGCTCTACAACTTGGAGGAGCCGCTACATGGCCATGGAAAGGAGCGACCACGGATCACACCTCTTTCTTCCCGTCTTTGCTTGGAGTGGGCCTCACATTTGCTGCTATCACCAGAGTGGAGTTTCTAGGTCAGAGGAATAAGGTTGGGGTGATGGATGAAGGGCAATAGAGAAGTTCATGGGGACTTTATAGGGTCTGATCGGTAGGCGTTTTAGAGTTTGATGAAGGGTTTGAAGTCTTGATGAAGATTGCAAATGTAGGGTTGTTACATGCAGGTTGTGACGAAGGCAAATAACGATGAGGCGTAAGGGGGAATCCGAGGGAGAAATGTGTTTGATATGACTTGGGGGCGTAACAGTTGAAGGAAGGGGCTAGTTGACAGAGGTCAAGGGCGGGCTCTCTCTAATTGGATGGTGGAGGAGGATATGTGCTAGAGAGAGGGCTGACTAGATGGCTTTCGTGGACTAATGAGGGAGCGACTAAGGTAGTGGAGGGAGCTCCGGTGAAGAGATTCCTTGCAGGAATCATGGGGGAAACAAGGGGCTATGATGGAGAATGCTAGGGGGATATGATGGAGGCAAAAGAGAGTCAACACAGTGGATGGATACTATGAATTTGTTGCAGGAGCTAGAAGCTCCGACAATTTTTATTTTCGAAATTAAGACAAAAATAAGATGGATTAAAGAAACTAACCCTAGACCTAGGCTACTGGAACTAAAAGCAAGATAAAGATACGTACCTAGTAGCTCTATGAGCTCTAGAGCTTGGAGCAGGGAAGGGTCACCGGAGGGGAGGTCCAGTGAACATGGATCTTACTCGAAACCACTTTATCCATGCCATAATTCGCCGGAGCTCTTCCTATTGTCATCAGGGACTCAATGGAGATATCAAAAGGGGGTTACGATGGCTGAAGAGGGATCAAAAAGAGAAAAAAGGGCATATGGGGTATCTTATAGGAGCGGGTCTCATCCAAAAAAGTGGTGAAATGGTGAGAGGATCGAGGGTGGTAGGTGAGGATTCCAGCATGGGCGAGGGAGAAGGATGAAGGGGCTACCGTTTGGTGGATGTATTGAGGGATATGGAAGAGAGGTGGAGCCGTAAAAATCGATGAAGATGAGGATGTCAGAAGTTTTGACAGGAAGGGAGGCTGGGGACGTACATCTGACCGGGCGGGTCAACGGTCCAAGGCCGCTGGCCGGTCCACATGGACCAAGCAGAAAAAAGGGAAACTAAATTTGCTTGTTATTTCAATTAAAGATAGAAAACAATTTTACTATTTTTCTAATAAAACATAAAAAATGTTTGTAATTTTTTGTATTATTTAATTACGATTTTTTATAAGGTCATTTATTATGTGTTACTTTTTACATGTGTATATATAGGTATTTATACCTGTATTTTGTGTGTTTTAAGTTTATTTTGTATTTTATTAATCTATATTGGTATTTTATATATTTATAACTTATTTAAACACACATTTAGATATTTTTATTGTATTTTTCTGAAGTTGTTTATTTACTTAAGTAAATATGCATATTTATTACACTTACAAGTATAATTCATCTATATATTAAAGTATGTTTATTTATTTATTTTATTTTGAATGGTTTTATTTTAATTTAATTATGGAAATGTGTTTTAAATAATGATTACAATATTATAGAAATAGAGGAGATTGAAAAATGTAAAGAATAAATATATTGAATATTTTATACTAGACAATGAGGTCCCAAAACTTAACTTTTGCATCTTAACTCCAAATTGAATGAAACCACCTTCATTAAATAGTTTATTTAATTTTATGAACAATAAAGGCGAGTTTGGTAAATTTTGATACGGTATGGAGACAATACAAGTCTGCAAAACTTTCTTTACAGTTTTTTATTTTGTACGTCTCGGGCACACTATGCATTATTTTTTAGTGAAATAAATTTTGTATTTTTTTGTATTTTTATGTACAACAAAGTTTACTGATTTGATGAATAAAATGAGAAAATAACTAGGTCCCAAACTATAATTGTTGACCTATAAATTAGGGTTTTTGAATGTATTCTCTATACAATTGGTCGCCCTACCTCCCCCAACTTTATTCCTTATTGACCAAGTCATCATGATGATTGGATCTCAAGGGCTAGGGTTACTTGATGTATTTGACACCTCATTCTTTTTCTTTTCTTTTCTTTATTCTTTTAATTTTGCAGAAACACGATATTTTGTACAATCTTTTATACAGTTGTGTACAATTGAGTGTTTATTTTTACAAATCAATGATATATACATGCATTTATCTAGGGATTGAAGGCCAAAATAAAAGATTAAAAGTGATGAAATGAGGATTCATGAACATAGCATTTGCATTTTTCAAAATGATCTAGATAATTGAACAAGTCTAAAATAAAGTATGAATATTGGAACTTGGTATAGATCTTAATACACTTAATTTCAGCGGAACCAATTAAGGACAAGAACGGGTCACCTTCACTTAATTCCTTAGGTTCCATGAAACTATGTTCATAAGTCGATTCAATGTATCTAACTAGAATCTTTCACATCATCCGTACGATTCTTGAGACAGTAGCTTAACTAAAAACCTCACACTTAACACTTAGCTCAACCTAGATGGATTGTTGAAAAATCTTGAAGTCTAAGTCGGGATGATGTTAGGTCGCTTCATCAAAAGTGGCTCAGGAACCATTCTTGGGGATGGTCAAAACCAGTACTCTAACCCACTTCTTATGTTATCCTTGATATCTAAATACTGGAGATTAGATTGAGACAATGCTTCAGATGAGGAATGTTGTGCTAGCGTAACTTTTTCCAAGACTCTGAAAATGGGCGGACCGAAAGACTCTATATCCGTCGGGGCACTAACAAGAATGCAGAGTAATGCAAGTCAAGAAAAGTCCAAAGAAGAAGCCTACACCTAAAATTACACAAAAGTATTGCGCTTCCATAAAAAGCTTGCGTCTTGGTGAAAACTTGATTACACTGACCGAGCTTCACAAGGGAATGAAGATTACATTGGTCTATTCCCACTTCTTCTCCCATTTCTTCTATCTTCTCCCCCATTTCAGTTATGAAACTAGAAGCACCTGACCTTAGAAGGGGATATCTCTCTCCATGAGGATGAGTTACTAGAGAAGCAGACTCCTTGATGGTTCAATGTTTTGTCTGGGAAGAGCTGAAAAATTCGCACACATGGTTCTATCATTTCAAGGTTGCGAGAGCATGCAACTGAGAGGATGGTTCTGACCAGACTGTGAATAGAACTGAATGATAGGATTATGGAACATAGTGGTTGTTGCATCACATTTCCTAACCTCATTGAGTTTTCGAACAAACCAAGAATCCAAGGGTCTTAATCACTTTAACTTTAATAAGATAGGTTCATAAGTCAAAAACTGTTTCAAGTACTTTCTTTTTCTTTTCTTTATTTTCTTTTTCTTCACTTACTACATAAGTATTTGCTAGTGACTAACAGAGGCAAGTATAGGGGGTGATGAATCTCCATTTCATCACCTTTATTCTTTTATTTTGGTTGTAAGTCCCTAATTAGTTGTATGTATATAACATTAATTTGTGAAGCAAACACTCAATAATTCACATAAAATACTGTATAAAATATTGTAAAAAATAATGTATTTAATTCCAAAATAATATAGGAATGAAAAGAAAAAATGAAGTGACAAAGACATTGAGTGATCCTAGTCCCCGAGATCCAGTCATCATGATGACTTGGTTGACAAGGAATAAAGTAGGGGGAGATAGAGCGTCCAATTGTACAGAAAACATAATATAGAAACACTAATTTTATAGGCCAATAATTACACTTTGAGACCTATTTTATTTTCTTATTTTTTACACCTAAAATAAATAAATTGTGGACATGAACATTGTACATAAAAATACAAACAAAAATATAAAATTTATTTCATTCAAAAATAATGGCCCGGGATACACAAAATAAAAGTCGCAAAGAAAATTATGCAAAGTTGTATCTTCTCCATACAAACTCAAAATTCACCAAACTCACCTTCATTGTTCATAAAATTTAATTATCTATTTAATGAAGGTGGTTCATTCAATTTGGAGTTAAGATGCAAAAGTTAAGTTTTGGACCCTCATTGTGCAATATACATGTATATAATATTCTATATATTTATTATTTACATTTTCTACTTTCTTATATTTTATAAATTTTTAAACATTATTTAAAATACATGTACATAATAAAATTAAAATAGAACCATTAAAAATACATTAAAATAAATAAGATACTTTAATACATAGATGAATTGCACTTATATGTACCTATATAATATACATACATATTTATTTAAGTATATAAATAAACTCAAAAAATATAAAAAATACCTAAGTGTGAATTTAAATAAGTTATAAATACACACAATACATGTATATTATAATAAAATATAAAATACAAATTAAAAATAATATATACAAAATACATATATGTTTACCTATATACATACTTGTAAATATTAATCTATAATAAATTAACCTGTATAAATAAATAAAAATTATAATTAAATACTACATAAAATTACAAGTATTTTTCATGTTTTGATTAAAAGTTAAATAAATCATTTTCTATTTAAATACAATTAATAAGAGATTCCCCCCATCTTTTTCCTGGTCGGTCCACGTGGACCAACCAGGGTGCGCGGATTGTTGACTGCCCGATCCCCGCCTCCTTCCTTGTTAGAGCATGTGGAAGCTCTGACTTCTCCATTTTCCTATGACTTCGTGTCTTCCCCATTCCTCTCGAGATTGCCACCATCATGTAGCCATGTCTTCCTTCTTCTGCGCCCACACTCGAATCTCCACCTACTACCATCGAGCCTCACGTCATCTCTTCCTCTTTTTAGCTAGAATCCACCCCTATAAGTACCCCCTCCGACTTACTTTTTTATTTTTATCCCCGATCTTCAGTCTGTAACCCCAAGAGAGCCCCCTAGGTTGAGCTAGAGGTGACAGCTCAGACTCCCCATTCTCTTAGTATGGATAGAGCCAGGAACAAGGCGGTCCATGTTCACCGCTGTTCATCTCCAACAAGTTTCTCCTGCTCCGAACTCCGTGGCTCATTGAGCTGCTAGATAATGTTCTTTAGCTAGCATTTTATTCCATTAGTGTAGATTTAAGTTTAATTTCATCAATTGGCAGTAGCTATAGTTTAATTTGAAAAATCAAAATCGTCATAGCACTAGGCTCTGGGCCCAAATCCATCGTGCCCCGCCTCTGTTTCGATCCCCCTTCTATCTTCAATTCATTCCCCATCTATTTCTCGGCCAGACCCCCTTATTTGCCCTTTAATCGTGCACGGATCAAGCAGGAACCAGAGCTCCCTCCGCCACCTTCGCCGGAGCTCCCCCGACTCACTCCCCCTTTGCGAATCTAACTTCATTTGAGGGTCGAGCACCTTCAGCTCGAGCCCCCTTGTATTTTTATGCAGGCGCGCGCACGGGAAAGCCACCTGGAGCTCCATCCCAAGCCTTGAATAGGAGCTTCATTTGGCCTGGGCTCCAGGGCTCCTCTGATGAGCCCTAGACATCTTGGAGGACACCTGTAGGTTCAAACAGGCGCAGGAAGCAGAGGAAGGATTTAGTTGCGAAGGAGGAGGTCGTGATGCGAAGATAATCGAGAATGATCATCGAAGCTTTATTCTTGAGGAGTTCTTGGAGACCCCTCGAGGACCGTATGATCGAGACTTCGACTATCTAATCTAGGCTGTTGAATCCCAACCAAAGTGAAGCGCCTCCCTGCCATCCATCTTGCCATGCGGTGCATCGTACAACCACTGGATGAAGCGTCATTAGAGGTAATTTATTAAGTAACCCTTCCTTTGTTTTATATTTATACTTTTAGTCATGTAAATTTTAAGTAGAGTTTAAAAAGTAGGGTAAAATTTGCAAGTGGGCCTCAAATATTATAGTATATTGTACTTAGGACCACACCAGCTTAGCTCACGTGGTCCCCCACATGAGTTGGGCATTTTGCAAGTGTACCTTTGTAGGTTTTATTTTTTTATTTTAGCTTTTAAATTTTGTAATTAAGTTCAAACTATGAGATATTTTGCATGTACACCCTCTGCTTTATATCTTATTGCAAAAATACCCTTGCTAGGTCTTGTAAATTAAATTTTGATTTTTATTTTAGATTAAATAGCTCCTGTGCATGTAAAAAATTTGGAAAATTCCAGTAAATACTTGATTTAATGTTTGTTCATGCTTCCATTTTTAGTTAGCATTTTACTTACATTTGTCATTTATTAAAATTAAATAAAAATACTAATAGAAAAACACTTTTAAAAATTTTAGAAAAGTTTTATGTTATATATTACTATATAATATAGATACTTATCAAAAATTACAAAAATAGATATCAAAAGAGAACCTTAAAAATAAAAATCCTTTCTACCACTAAAATACTTAGAAAATATTTTATAAAATCCAAAAAATTAGTTTTCATCTGTATATTTTATTTATATAATATACTACATATTAAAACTAATTTTGAAAAATTTCTATCGTATTTTATATTTTTAAATCTCAAAATAATTTGGCATATTTATTAACTCTCTTTTTTAGAGTATTTTAAACTTTAAAGATACCTAAAAATAGCAAAAATCATTAGAAAAATATAGAAAAATAGAGAAAATATTAAAAAGACAAAAACAATTTATTTCCTAATTTTTAAGTGTTTATAGAGACATTTATAAATATAAAACTCTATATAGCCTATATATACATATATATAATTATATACTTATTATTATTATAATCATAAATACTTATAAATAATTTTAATACTTTTAAAAAATAAAAAGGACCGTTCCAATTTGTCTTTACTAAATATATATATTATACATATATTCCCTATATTATGCATATATAGATATATATACCTATACTTATTACATATTAAAAAAAGAGAAAAAGAAATTAAAATTTAGAAAATATAAAAAGGAATAAAAATTATAAAATTTAAAACAAAAATATTAAATATAATAAAAAATCCACAAAAATCTAAAAACCAAAAATCACAAAATATAGTTGTTGTTTATTCTATGTTGATAATAATTATTTGCTTATCTCTACGGCTCTCCGTGGTTCGACACCCAGAGTACTTGCGTGCTATACACATTTTATATGGGTTATAATAAATTTTAGCTCAATCCATATCGGATTGCTTCATCTTTCATCTGTATGTTAATTGTTGTCCGAATTAGCGGTTTGTGTGCGGTCTCCATAGCGACATTGTTCTCTCCTTGTGAGAATACTAGACCGGCTTGAACAACTTATTCAACACTTACTCATATTACCCTTCCTTGAAAATGGATCCACCCAGATGCTCGAGCTATGCGTAGAGGGAGCATTTTCTAGACATGCAAGGTGCTAATTAAGAAACTAAGCCAACATACCCGATCTAGATACCTTCCCCATCCCAATTCAAAATAATACAATAAAATCAATGTACTTGTTATTTTATCGATCATTCCTTTTTTGACTGGCATGATACTATATAGTATGTACATGCAAATTTAGGCATCTTAAAACACTTTTAATGATCATAAATTTCTAATCATATCAAGCAAACAAGTTTGGTTTTGCATGTAAAAGTTGTCTTGCAACTATTGTAGGATAAACTACAGTCTTCATGTCATTAAGCAATCATTCAAATTGTTGTTTGTCATGTAATTTCTCTAAATAAATTATACAATAATTAAACATGGTAAATTCTAAATTTCCATGATTATATTGAATGATAGGCACATTAAGCTATGAGATTATCTAATCATCTTCAGACCCATCTCCACTGAATATGAAATATCTAGGGAAAACATCATCAGAATCATGTGAAATAAATTCGAGCGGATTTCTGGTTTAGTTATCTACTTAATTAATGTATTTTATAATGTTTCATGATAGGAAAATAGAAACCAAAAAGTAATTTGTTACAGATCTGAGTTTACAAGTAAAAACAAAAACACTACAGGGACTTTTGGAATCTAAAATAATGTCCATTTTTTACCAAATTTTGAGACAAGTCCACACCATCTAGACATGCGTTAAATATCTAAAAATTTATTCAAACAAGCACCAACAATAGCTTTTCAAAGCCACAAAAAATAATTTGAAAAAATGCATCTTATGTGAAATAAACAACTCCTCGTGCATCCGATATCCAAAGATTTGTTTCCTAAGTTTTGGATCATATCCATAATCTTATACCTAGATCTGATACTACTTGAAGGGCAAGGTGTTAGGCCTTATGTATCACAAAAGTGTGAAAATTGCATCATGAGTGATCAAGGTTAACTAGTCTACTAGTTGGCATGGCATTGGAAAAAGGAAAATTTTAAGATGGAACCACATGACACGGGAACCTTTCTCATGCTATTTCATCAAGATCACATGACTTTATCTTACCTCTTAAATTTCGATTGTCCTTAAAGCTTCTAAAGAAAGAAGCCTCCTGACTCAAGTCCGATCCGATCCGATGAGAGGGCACTTGCAGGCGTGATGATGAGTTATGTACTTCCTGTGATCTCGAGTGACAATCCAAGTAAGAAATCTCCTAATTTCATCTCATGAAATAACTTGTCTTCTTCACAAGCATGGTGCATGGGAAAGAATAGAGTTCCTTGAGCAACCGGTCCGTCAGCACAATGGTAGAACAATAACGATCGTAATCTCCACCAATCTTGGGTAGAGGGATAACCTAGGGTTATAGAGAGAGACAGAGAGATTGGACGTGTGGAGAGAGAATTTGATTTAGGGTAAAACGGGGCTGCCCCCTTGAGGGGGAGCTAACTTGGTTCCCCCGCCCCATTTCCCCCTTTTTTATTTTTTTTTGAAATTTTTTCGTGGATTTTCATCAATATATCCCTATATTATGCTATTAAAATTTCGTACGAAACAGAGACTCATACGACCTCCATCAAGACGTGGTCATTTTTAGCAATTCTGTTACCGTTAAAAATGACTGTCTGGATGGAGGCTGCAGGAGTCTCTATTTCACACAAAAATTTAATAGCATAATATAGGGGATATAATGATGAATATTCACGGAAGAAATTTTCAAAAAATAAAAAATAAAAAATAGTGAAATGGCGCGGGGGGAGCCAAGTTAGCACCCCCTTAGGGGCAGCCACATTAAACCATTTAATTTATGCAACAATTGCATATAACTTATGTAAAGAGGGCTATGGTTAGCCTCTCTTTTATAACATTTTGGAGGCCAATAGATCCCAATCTATGTGATTTCAATAATCGATTGTTTATATTGAGTTATGTTTATTTTTAGTTCACAAAAAATACAAAAGAAGATACAAAGAGATAATTCGAAAATAATTTATAAACTATAT
The DNA here is from genome assembly GCA_037367405.1 of Ottelia alismoides. Taxonomy (NCBI): domain Eukaryota; kingdom Viridiplantae; phylum Streptophyta; class Magnoliopsida; order Alismatales; family Hydrocharitaceae; genus Ottelia; species Ottelia alismoides. Next base: position 642,723 of record JAZKJV010008761.1, read on the forward strand.
CAATTAATCAATAATTAAATCAGTTAATCCATAAGTAGATTTGAATTAAAACGGATCCATCCATTTACTATATGAAGGGTGGACATCCGCTGCGATTCAAAACCCATGGTCGTCCATTCTAAATCAAAGTAGAATGAGTGAAACTAATATACCAACTTTATTAATTAATTGAATAATCAAATAATCGACAAATAATTGTAAATTATTTGTGATAATTACAATTATACCATTGATAGTTTAAGAGTTAAATTCTTCCACCTAATATTTAATGTAAATAACATTTACATTAAATTATGTAATGTGAAGCCAATTCACATTAACGTATAAATTGTGAATCTCATTCACAATAAACTCTCTCCAAGATATTGTGGATCATATCCACATTATCCATGATTATTGTGATAGTATTATGCATATTTATTCTATCCATGATAATTAAATCTAATTTAATTATCATGAATGTCTCTATCCACATTAATTGTGATAACTAAATCTTATTTATTTTTCAATACTTAGATAAAATTGCTCATAGAACAATTCTCGAAATCTTTCAAGTATTATGTGCCTTCTCCGCAGATACTTGTAGATAAGATTCGGACGATTGTATATGCCATGTATAGTAACTTGGATAATGAGATACAATCTCATATTTAGATCTAGAAAACCGCTCAGAGGGGTCTGATCATGTCAGACATAATACCACATCTTTTCGTTGCATCTGAATCATATTCGGATCAATGCCCAATAATTGGATCAAGATCGGATATGTAGTCCATTGAGAGGGGTCACTAAAATCCAAACCTATTTCATCACTCTTTCGGAATGGAAGCGTCATGGTATACAATCATTTAAGATCACATCACCCTCAGGTATTCCTAACACCCATACTTCCTGCATATCGGGAAGATCTAGAATAAATCTGAAGTTTGATCACTTTTGAATTGTCTCCTCCAGGGTTTTATCATTAAGTTTCTCATTCGATCATTTGGAGTTAGTATCGATCATATGCTTTCCAAAAGCATATATCATACCTACAAATCAGGTCATGCTTCCAAGAAAGATGACCATTGATGGAATTTATTTTGTCCCAATATCTCATGAGTGAGCTTATATCTTCCGGTTCAATAGTGAACGTGTATTATCCCTTTGAGAGATTTTGTTACCCATATGTACTTGTAGGCACACGATCTCGCCGGTGTATATACCTTTATTAGATCATCAATCTAATGATCCGTCTAATGTACGTACTCAAACATATAGTAATTGTCTCCGATCAGATGTTACGTACCTATATCGTGACACCACACAACATAGATCTTAGATATCTTGATATCGATAAGTTAACTCTCTTACTTAACACATCCGACACCTCTAAATCTCTATTCCTATGCAGATGACTTGCATCAAGCGGTCAGTCGGATATCAACCTTTGGAATAAGGATTTTCATCTCCTTCTCATGATGGAGATCCTCTCTTAACAATCATTTGACGGTACTAGATGAGTCCTCAATCTAACTCTTTATATTAATATCTATATGATTATCAAGATGTCCATGGTACATAATCCTAATGGTACGAATGGACCTTATAAGTGCATGCATTTATTAATTTCTGATATGGACTAAAAATCAGCAACTTTTATTGATATATAAAAGTATTATAATAACATTTATTGTAGAAATGGTTCGTCCAGGCTCACATGTCCAACATATCTATCCAAATTGAGGACCCATATATAGCCATAGCTCTTTCAAAAATTATTGAAAAATTTTGCCCGATCAACGATCTGATGATATCATCGCAGAGAGCATCCAATTTATATGGTGATTGTACTCTCCAAGCAACCTTTTCCTTCATATCTCTTTATAGGGTTGGCTCCACCTCTCGGATAGTCCTTTCTACTATTACAGGAATTCACTCTGACACCATTTGTAACATCCTTAGCTTAGATCATCGGACTGTTATCGAGGAAAATTGACCCTAACATTATATTGGGTTCGAGCTCAAATGGATCTGCTTACAACTACCCAAAATGTCGAAGCTCAAGTTGTCAAGTAACAATCTCCAACACTTACAGTTCCCTCGAACACTTTATGCGTTTTATATGTGAGGATATATTTGATGGTGTTACAATAAATGTCCATCTTTAATCATTTTATTTATCAGTGATGAATTTGTCGAGGGGTGTTGGATTGAGAATCACATACTAGTATACTACCATTTGGGGTACTTAATTTTAGAAATTCAAAGTTGAAAAAGTAATTGGAATATGGCGTAAGTTTTGGAATGTCATATTGTTTAGTGTAAAAAAAATCAAGGTTTTAAAAATTGGATCGTACTTCCAACCTATTTGTCATCGATTTGGTCAGGTCATTGGTTTGAACCGATCATACCGATGATGACATCAACATTATACCGATGATGACATCAACATTCGTATCGAAAAAGAAAAAAAATGAATCTGCCATTATTTACTGGCCAGACCAATCTAGTCGGACTAATACACGTGGTGTATATGTAATATATATATATATATGAAATAACCCTTTAAATCTCTTTTAGTAGAATATTAAGTTATATACAACATTACAAAGTTTATATTATAAAGTGCATTAGGATAACCCTGGCAATTAACCGGGTCTAGATTTATTGTAGACAATATGTTACTAAACCTAAGTTGTAATACAGTAATTCGAGTTGCCTTGCATTGAACTACATAATATTTGAGGGCTATTGGACAATGGGTTTTTCTAATACGAACTACAGATAAGTGCGGATCAAATATTATAGTTAATTAGGTTTCCCTTGAAAGGTTAAACCATACAACAAAGACCGGACCATTAATGAAAAACTTTTTATATCCCCTTGGAGTCATTTTTTTGCACATAATGCGATTCGGTGGTAGTAGAGGAAACCATGATCATTAGATGTTTAATTAGATGTATAATTAGTTCTTATCTTAAGTTGCTACTGTTTGATGGCAGTAACGATAATCGGGGATGGAAAGGAATATGAATATATTCATCTCTTATCCATTATTGTATTCGTTTTATGCATATTTTGACATTCGTATTTCATATTCGATTTAAATTGGATGCGGACGTGGATATCATCTTGACATTCATTGATCTTCATATCCGTATACATACATCGATTTTAGTACAAAAATATAGTCATGATTTAACAACATTTTATGATTGCATTCGTTATTGTTGATATAGTTGTTATGAAATAAATATACTTGATGTATATTTTTTATATGTAAACTATACTAAAATCTGTATATTTTAGTTAATCTTTTAAATATTTTTTTATTACTCGTATCCGATTTCGTATTCATTTTATATTGGTATTCAATTTTAAGTATGTGGTAATATAATTTTCATATCCATCAATATTCGTACTTTAAAATGGATAAAGATATAATTATAGTTATAATTATATTCACATCAATATCTTATCGTTTTCACCCCTCTGGAGAAATTGTGTAGTTTTAGGGCTTTAGTTTTTTTGAGAGGGGAAGGGGGCACCATTCGCTGAACCGGGCCAGACTATTTGCTCGAGCCCGATCTTTTTCATTTTAAATTTTATTTTATAAGCACATAGAACTGGTCGAATCGATCGGATCAAGACCGTTTTGCCCTGATTAATCTTCGGTACTGTAGGGGGCATTATTTCTTTAAAACAAGGCCATCAACGCTTCGATTGGTATAATCTTCTCGCTTTGTTTTGTTACATGTTGTATCTTTACATGTTAATATTAGTCAAAAACATTTGATTAATGTGTTGAGTGGTTTATATGCATTATATATATATATATATATATATATATATATATATTAGGGGGCACTTCAAATGAGGTGGGGTCTCACCGATATTGTGGTGAGCCATCGAGCAGATTCGTCAGATCTCAATCGGAAGGTTGCATCAAAAACCTCATCCAAAAGAGCATTTTCGTCAAATTGATTTCATTAGTTTCGAGTTTCATTTATTGGTTTCAAATTATCATTCTAAGCTTTTCTCGATTTGGTATTTTCACAAATGCCTTTAATGATTAATTTCCGATTTTGTTCCAAACGATCTGAAATCAACCACAGCTTTGTAAAGTGCAACGGGTTTTTGTAAAATATATTTTACTCTTTGTAAATTTTCATTAATGATTTCATTTTTTATTACTGTAATTTCATTTTGTAAATGGTTGTATCAGTTTTGTAAAATGTGTACATTCATTTTGTAATTCCAGCGAGTTTTGTAAGATTATTTTTCCTCTTTGTAAGATTCAACTTTTTTGTAATTGTATATGTTTGTTTTGTAAAAAATCCGTGAATCTTTGTAACTGAATCTCCCTCCTTTGTAAAATTCACGCATGTTTTCCACTGCATTAAAGTTCAATTGCCATACATGTTTTCGAGTCCTGCAAAATAGAGAAAAACATTGAGATTTGTAAAAAAGGTATATAAATATGTAAATCTGAATATCAGTTTAGTAAAATTATTATACGATAATGTAACGGAATCTCCCTCTTTTGTAAGAACCTGCAAAATAATAAAAATGTAAACAAACATCAGGATTTGTAAAAAAAAACAAATCAAAATGTAAATATGAATGCCATATATGTAAAATAACTATATCAGAATGTAAATCCACGCCTCGCCTCCCAATAGGGGAGGGGTCCCGTCGTCGTTGTCTTCAACAGTAAAGAGGGAGGAGGCGGGCGGAGATCTCGGCGACGTTGGCCGCCTGTGGCGATGAGGCGCGAGGTTGTCGGAGAGGGGCACCTTGCAAAGGCGGCGGAGCGAGATGATGCGACCGCACGAAGATGGTTGCACCGCTGGATTTGTGCGGAGGCGGTCGACGCTTCGGAGTCGGCAGCGAGGTACCGCGTTGGAGGACGCGCAGGGAAGCGTGGCTTGACGGAGAGCGGGCGGGCGGTAGGGGCGCGAGCGAATCACGAGAGAGGATGGAGGGAGTGCCGTCGTCAATTAAGAGAGAGAGAGATAATGGAAATAATACAATGACTTACCATAAAAATAGGATTTATGGTTGTCACATTCTATATTTAGAATGTAACAATGACGAAAATGAGTTTTCAACCATTAAATTAATTTAGTTAATGTATCATTAATTCCAGCCGTGAGATCCAAAATATAAGGATGAGATTGAGGGCTCACCACAATATTAGTGAGACCCCGTCTCATTTGAAGTTTCTCCTATATATATATATATATATGGGAAAAGGGAGCCTACACCCATGTGTAGGTAACTTACCTACACCCAACTCTTTTTCCCTCAATTTTTTTATTTTTTTGAATTAATTCCTTGGAGAATTTAGATCACAATATATCACCATATCGTCATTCAAATTTCAACTTATTTTGAGACTTCTAACTTATCCATCATGACAGTCAAATTTTAACGGTCTGAGATTTGCTGAAATCGGCCCCTTCCGATGGAGCTGTTAGGAATGTCTGTTTTACATGAAATTTGAAACACATATTCCATTTAATATTCTAAGTAAATCCCCTAAATATCCATTTCAAAAAAACCAAAAAAATTAAGAAACAAGAGGTGGGTGTAGGTAAGTTACCTACACATGGGTGTAGGCTCCCCAATCCATATATATATATATATATATATATATATATATATATATATATATATATATATATATATATATATATATATATATATATGACAAACTTCAAATGAGGCGGGGTCTCACCATATATATGGTGAGCTACCCTCAATTTAGCATCTTTCCAATATATTTTACAATTTCTTATTTCATATATAACAGTAAATATTAACACAACATGTATAGTAAAATAAAATTATGAAAATATTATTGTACTGGACGGAAACGTTGATTTAAATTTACACACACATGGATTTAATGGGGGCTGCCCCCTGGGGGCAGCCAACATGGCTGCCTCACCCCCCTATTTCGGTATTTTTTTATTTTTTTTAAAAAATATCATCATATATATTCACCCCTATATACCTCCTATATGTCATTCGAATTTCGTCAGAAACAGAGACTTTTACGACCTCCATCGAGATGGTGTCGATTTAACAAATCCTGTTACCACTAAAAAATGACTGTCTGGATGGAGGCCGTAGGAGTCTCTGTTTCTGATGAAATTCGAATGACATATAGGAGGGATATATGGATGAATATACATGAGGATATTTTTCAAAAAAATAAAATAAAAAATACACCGAAAATGGTGCGGGGGCAGCCTCATTAATCACTCTCTCTATATATATTATTCTACTGTGTTACATATTTATTTGTATCATAATCAAGTGGATGAATCAGAAACTAAACTTCGGTGTTGTTTTATTAGTAGATAATTAAAATCACAGACAAAACAACTTGGTATACTTTATCAACGGCCCACTGAAAAAGGGGAGCAAAACAAAACTGGTGAATTAAATTTCCCGACAAAATAAAAATCAAACTGAATCAGAATTTAAATCTGATTTAATGTCAAACTACTAACAAACTCAATCTTGCTATTTATTTAATGATGCTTGTATATAGATATTTATGTTTGCAATTATTTTCTAAATTCGATTTGGTTCTTTCATTCAAAGACATATTTTACACATGATTTGATCAAATCCGATATGCTCAGTCGATAGACTCGATATAGACTGAGGCCACGTTTTCCTCAGCGATCCAATTTAATCCAACTTAAAAGTCATTAATGATGATGTTACCATCCTATGGTCCAACTCGACTAACTTTTCTTTCTCTAATTTAAAAAAAACAGGTGATAATTTGGAGAAATATAAAAATAAGAGGAGTGTGGGAGATCGTGGTCGACCCGTAGACTTTTTGTCCTGATCAAATGTGCCAATAGAAAATAATGGCCCGCACCCAATTTGACATGTGGGTAATAATAAAGTAGGACCTTCTGACATATAGGCACACGTTCCCAAATGTTAAAGTTCTTTGGACTTAACCTCAGACATCTATAGTATATCATCTGATACCAAAATGGAAGGTTTCGGTTTTTCCTTTTTCTTCTTTTGTTGGCAACCACTCAAACTTTTTAACTGGTCAAAGTTTGGTCCGGGTCGACCCACGGGTCATACTTGCAAGTTTGGGTCGAGCTCCACGGGTCAAATTCAAAATATTTTTTTTAAAGATATTTTTACCCCGCCAACCCTAATATCTTTGTAAATTACTTGCTAAACCATGTTATTATCCCTTGACTCCGTAAAGTTGCTAACTCTTACACCACAGATCCTGTGGTATGGTTAAATCTCATCCATTTAATCATTAAAATTTAACCATATTTCATTAAAAAAAGATGCATATTGCCATCTTTCTTTGTCAAATTTATAAAAGATGCCCTCCTTCACCCTCCTCCTCACATCTCATTCCCCTCGACCTCCCTCAGTCGTCCCCAACACCGTCCCTCCCCTTGTCGCATGATCTTTGACCCCATCCCCTCATTCCGCCCCTCCTACCGCGCACCGCCCGACCTATGGTCCCCTCCCCTCATGTCACCCGCACTTCTGAAGGAGAATGAAACACCAAATTTGCTGCCCTCCTTCATCCTCCACCCCTGCACTGCCCGATCTCCAGCCTCCTCCCTTTGCACAGCCCGACCTCCAACCCCCTCCCACTCGTGCCACCTGCACCTCTGAAGGAGAATGAAACACCAGATTTGTTGCCGCCCTTCACCCTCTTCCCTTGTGTCGTATGATCTCTAACCCTCTCCCCTCGTGCCGTCCAACCTCTGGCCCCCTAGTCTCGCGTCGCCCACACCTCTGAAGGAGAACAGAACACCAGATTTGTTTCTCTCCTTCACCCTTCTCTCCCAGGTCGTCCTATCTCCGACACCCTCTATTGACACCACGTGACCTTCAACCCCCTACCCTCACGCCGCTTGCACCTTTGAAGGAGAATGAAACACCTGATCTACTACCCTCCTTCACCCTCCTCTCTCGTGCCGCTGGATCGCGACTCATGTATTGAAGAAGCAGGTGGGCTGCTTGGAAGATAAATGAAGAGGAAGAGGGGGGCGGGGGAAGAGAGAGTGAAAGAAAATCTACCGTTAGATTTGTTATGGTTTGACTAACTCAACTTTAACTCAAGCAAGTTAACCAAAGAAGTGTCAAATTAATGGTAGCATTCGTGGTGTAAGACGGCACAACTTTACGAGACCGAGGGGATACTAACAATGTTTATAAGATTGAGCAAGTAATTTATAAAGATTCTAGAGTCTGTGGGGGTAAAAATCCATTTTCTTAATGCGTTATATAATTTCTAGTGATAAATAAAATTTCAAGCATTATCTAAATTTTCTAAATCAAATAAGTATTATATGTGTTATTAACATATATACTACTAAATATTTTGTAGAATTAATAATGCAATAGAAAAATTTAAGTAAAATGTATATCATATATATTTAAATCCATTTCTCAATTTTGTGGGCCGCACTTTGTGGCACACTCCACGGTCAGCCCGATTGATGGGCGAGCCGAGGAGCAACAGCTAGCATGGGGCAAGTACCCGACCCATTCAATCTTGACACGTCATTACTGGATCAACAGGTCGATCCGACCTATTCCAATAGGTATCTTTATTGACGGTATCCAAATTACTTGAATGGAAAACGAGTACCATGGATCATTACCATAAAAATTTACACTCATAAAATCAGCATTAAGATAAAATACATTATACACAAGCTGCATATATCCCTGAAGTTTAATATAAATGGAATCCAGCAGGCATTAAAATTAACTGGGAATGTTACTGAAATGTCGATACTGTGAAGCTATTCTGGAAGGAGATCATGCTGTCCATCGTATGGTGTGCTCGTCGTCATGATCGTCGTTGTTGCTATCCGGAGTAACGAAGGAAACCCCGCTGCCTACAGAGTCACAGTTGCTCTCGCCTTCGGGATGGGCATGGTAGGATTTTTCGGCGTGGCCTCTTCCGTCGTCTTTTGCGTCAAGAGCCACTTCTGCCGGCAATTCGCCGCTCGGGAGTCGCGCCGCTCCCAGCATCGTCCGAGGGACTTGAAGGGAGTTTGCTTGAACCTTTGATTGGCTTTAAGGGATTTTTACACCCATAACTCTGAATAACTCTGCAATTACAATCATAACCCTGCATAATCGTGAATTACATCCAAAACCCTCAATAGTCTTAACTCGTACACCCATAACCTCCGAGTTACTTCCATCCAATATTCCGTTAACTATAACAGTTTCCGTCAAATACTTTACATTTTCTACCTTTTAAATTATATTTTTTACAAATAAGTACACTCCCCTACCTCCTCCTCCACCTCCTCATCATCGACAACCTCCCCCTCCCCGTCGACTACCACTTCCTCACCGCCGACCCCCCGTCGTCGTCGTCAACTCCTCTCCTTCCTCCTCCAGCCAACGCAGCCCCCGTCGAGCACCCCCCTCCCCTCCCCCCCCTCACAGGCCTTCCCTTCCCACCTCCTCCAGCCCATGGCAGTTACCACATCGAGCCTCCCTCCACGTAGAGCCTCGAGCCTATGCCCCCAAAGCCCGCCACCCTCACCCCCACCCAAACTCAACTGCCGACCTTGCTTCTTGTAGAGCTCCTCCTGGTTGTCTTCCCGCAAGCGCTCCGGGTTAGCGACCTCCAGTACGCAAAGCCCCTTGTTGGCGAGCTCCAGCACAGTCCCCCCGCTGCCTCATGCAGAGCCCCCCCCCCCCCACCCTCCTTCCCCAACTCCTTCCCCGACACCCCCACCGCGTCACGCAAACCCCCTTGCCGTCGTAAAACCTGTCGCCTCGATATCAAGTCCGACCCCCCGCTCGCCTCCGCCTCCTCCTGCCCAGGCCGACCCCGACTCCTCGTCCATCTCTCTGCAGAGCCCCTCTCTGCGGCATAGTCTCCTGCTTGGAACCCCCGGCCCGTGCCTGCTAGTCCTGCCCCTCCCTGAAAGCACCCCTCCTCCCTGCGTCCCGCCACCGCCACCTGCTTGGAAGCCCTTCCCACCTCGCAAGCCCTGCCTCCTACCTGCAGCCACTAATTTTTTATTTTTCTAAAGGTAGTTGGAAGATTATGGGTTAAATTAACCCAATGATATGGTTGGATGAATACAAAAACTAACGGAAGGTTATGGGTGTGAGACTGAATGATTATTTGAGGTTTGTTGTGTAATTCACAATTATCGAAGGTTATGATTGTAATTGCAGAACTATTCAGAGTTATGGATGTAAAAATCCCTAGTTTTAATTATCTTGGGATTATTAGATATTAGTAGTTTTAGGATCAGTCCTTATAGTTGGGTAGGATATCAGTCCGACATGAAAACCACAAACGCCCCTACTTGACATTGCATAAGCAAAGAGATAACATATGTATGCGGTAAGACCTGGATATTTTTTTAACGAATTTCTTTGTGAAAAAATACGATCATTCATTCGCGTCATAATTTCGGCAGCATATTGGCAAGTGGAAACTCCAATACCAATTATTTATATACAATGTATCGCATATCTATTGTCAATTCTAATCAGCAATAAGAGTTACTTAGGATTTGGGTGAGGTCGAGCTTAAGCTGATTCCATCCCTACCTGATAACCGGATCACCTCTGCCTTCGCCTGACGGGCTCCTAACTACTATCAGCGTGGCCAGAACAAGCTCGTCGTGACATACTCGGCCCACTTTCCTCTACTAGTCCCCTATCGTCTTCGCGTCTCGGGACCCGAAATGTGCTTTTTATATTCCTGTACTTCAGTTCTATTTTGGCTGATTTACTGAAAAGATTGTGAATCACGAAAAAAATAAAAATGGAGCTGATTAAATTAATCATTTAGTGATTTCGATTAACAGTGGGCCATTTAGTGGTTGATTGCCATATCTTCCACGTTAAAAAGTTTAAATGATTATCGTTCGTGGTAAAATTTATATGTAAATCATTGCTAAATTAACGATGATTAGATAGATTTGAAGCTTGGAGCAAATGAATCAGATGTGTGTTTGGAAAATCGCGATGTTACATGAATGAATGGGAACAAAATGGAACGTTGGCGATCTCTGTGGTGGTCGGAGGTCGGACACCCTCCTTCGGTGGTGTAGGCTTCACAAGCGCATACACAAGCCTTCCCTTAGGGCCTTAAGATGTTTTCATTTGGAGAATAAGCACTGGAATAAGAGGTCAATTCCCTATCGGTGCGGTCTCAAGAGTACGACTATATCCATTCACATCTTATTATTTCACCTTTCACCCTTACTTCTTTATTTCTATCTTTCCAGCCGAACATAGAATAAACTATTATTTTTCGTATTCCACATCTTTACCTTAACTTATTCCTGAACCAAACACCCCCTTAGGATTCAAAGTTGGGATCTCCTGAGTCTGAGATTCATTCTCTGTCAAACATACTTATTCTCTTTTCCACACCGTTATTATTAACAATACTTAGTAGTTTAAACATTATATATATACGTATACAACTTGACGTTAAATGTTATACATGTTGAGATTAATCATGTGAAGACTGATTGGCTGAATACTAGTTGTAACGAACCCGATCGTTCGAGAATGTTGCGGAAGCGAGAAACTCAGTGGACATCTCGGGAACGTTACTCATAGCATCAATCATGGCATAAAAGAGCAGTAAAGAACCAACTTAAAAATAAACTTTTTTTCTTAATCATAATAAGATCACAATTCCAAGAGTTCCTTAATTAAAGAAAAGATAAATAACTAGATGAAATCGTATCCACGATTTTCTTATTCCAGTGGGAATAAAAGACGTCCTTCCAAAGCAAACCCATAGTAGTTCCATACCGATCCTACTTCTTGAAAACTGTGTCATCTCCCTTAAACCATTAATGATCTAATCCTCACGTTCCCTTGAAAAAAATAGCAAAACATGTTATGAGCATAACACTCAGTATGTGCCGAATTAGGGTCAAGCCGGCTAGTATAGCCATTATCAACTTATTTAATGCATATAACTAAAGTTCCTTCATAACCATGAATGACATAACATATTTGCACATATACCCGTAAGTTTTACCATATTTGCATGTATGTCCATAATATTCATATAAATTGCACATATGCACATTACAATAACATAATTGCACATGTACCCTTAAAGTTACCATATATGGCAATTATGCACATACCATTGACATAAATTGCATATATGTCCATAACATTAACATAAGTTTCATACGTGCACTTAACTTTTAAGGAACTTACACATAAGTCCATAACAATAACATAATTGCATATATGCACATAATATTAACATATATTGCACATATGCCCATGACATTTTTCATGTTTAGAGTGGTCTTGATTGTTACTTCTTAGGCGGCTTTGATGGCTTTGAGGGCTTACCGCCGGCACAAGCGGTTCATAACAATACATAACACGACAGTGTAGTTACAATTGTAAAGGACTTATCTTTTGCCTCACGCTCCCGGAAGGCGTTGGCCCTTTAGGCCCTTACGACCCCTTAGTTCGAGTCGGTGCCAAAATTTAATATTAACCTTAATGATTTCATATCTTCAATGATCACTTTTGAGTACCTTATTCATAACAATATAATACGAAAGAAGGTACTTGCATTCTAAAATATGATATGCAGTAGTATTGTCAAATAAACTATAATGTCACAGGATAGTGCCCGCATATAATTTTCATATCTCGTATAACATGCTAATAATGAGTTGCATTACATAACGGTTAGTATCTGTGCATCTTTATGTAACATCAAATATCATTATATATGGCATTTTCAAGAGTTGCCTCAATCAATTCTCCACTATTTTAAAAATAATATCAAAGGAATTAATAATAGAAATTACCCTCAAATTTAAATCTATACAAGGAAGCTGTTTGAACCTATGCAAGGGAAAGTTAAAGTTAAGATTGGGTAAGCGGGAAGGTTCTCCTTTCAACTCAAAACAACTTTATAATTTTATTTCAGACTATGATCGACATGAGTCCCTAATTGATGATGAATCAATACCCTCGCTTGTGGTAACACCATAAAAGAGATCTCGTGTGTCGAAAGTCAAGAAGAAAATATAGAAAACAAACGAATAGATGGTATATGGTTCGGACGATATAAATTTGCAAGTTGCGTCCATATTATCCTATGGAGGTATTTATCCAATAATTTAATATATTTAAAAATTATTGTAAACTATGGTTGGCGAAAAAGGAGCAAAGTTTACCTGGCTGTTTCTTTTAAAAATGCATAGTTACTTTGTGCTTGTGTCATTAACGAAAAAGGGTTCTAAGCACTTCATTAAATCATGAAATCATAGTAATCACCAATTTGGAATACGTTCCTATAAGCAAGCAATTATGGTAATCAATAATTTCAATAAGGATTTATGCGCATGGGGAAATCTGGATGCCAACAACCCCACCTACGATTAATTCAAAAACCACGGCATCGTGGAATTTTGTTGACGATCATGTTGTCAAAAGATTATTTTTACACGGAAAGCCATTGAATAATACAGATCCCAGGGGTTCGACATATACATATATAAGTCATTACTCTAAACCAAGGATCAACATCAAAATGTCATTTAACGATCCTATGTGATCGACACATACCTCATCGACGCAAGAAATTCGTCGACCAAGATTCGAGCAAATCCAAACCGTTGTCGGCCACGTTATTATTCCTACAATTTCGTCGGATCAAAACTCCATCGTTGACGGAGAGGGTTGTCGATGCTGAATTCGGAAAAGGTACGACGAAAGAATGTCGTCGCCGACTTCTCTCTTTCTCTCTCTAGACTATCTCTCCCAAGGTAATGTGTGAGGAAGTCATTGGAGTCCCATGGTATTTATAGGCACAATCCGTGAGATAACTAATAATAATAAATTGGACTTAATTAAGAGATAAAGAAACAACCAACTTGAGTTGTTGGCTATTTTATCTTTTTTTTATCTTATCATATATTATCTTTAAGGGTGATGTCATTTAGTTTTTTATTTTAATTATTTATTATCTTCAAAAAATTTCATCCGTTACACTAGTTGAGAGCATTACTGATGTGACTGATCTCCCTCCTTCATTCTGTTGGCAGAGAGCTATTAGGTTGGATTGCTGAGGTGTCTGATCCACCTCTTGCATTATGATTGGCTGAGAGCTGTTGGGCTGAATTGCTGAGATGCTCAATCCACCTCCTGCATCCTGATTGGCCGAGAGCTAGTGGTGGGGATTGCTGAATACTTTGTATTCTTTTGTTGTAGTATAAAAGGAGCCTCGTGGCACTATTTATCCAAAAACATCATTCAAGAAATAGTAGAGAGAGTCCCGTGTGGGCAAGTAGAGTAGGCACATTGTCGAACCACTATAAATCCTCGTCTTATGCTATTGTGTGTGCTTGCCTCTTCGATTGTGGTTCTAGTCGTGTGGTGCTTGATCGGATACGTCCCCAACAACTGGTATCAGAGTAAGGTTCGTAGATCAAGCTCTACACAGATAGTGGAAGAATCAAAGATCAAGATTGAGAAGTTTAATGGATCGAACTTCACATTCTAGAAGATGCACACTAAAGATGTTCTATATCAAAAGGATCTCTATCTTCCGATCGAAGGGAAGAAGCTCGAAGCCATGAAGGATGAGGAGTGGAAGGTCCTAGACCGAAAGACCCTAGGAATGATAAGGCTCAACCTTGCTCCATTGGTGGCTTCAAATATTGCAAAGGAGACGATGACGATGAATATTTTCAAGGCTCTTGAAAAGATGTACGAGAAGCCATCCATATCAAATAAGGTGTATTTGATGAAGAAACTTATCAATTGAAAGATGAGTGAGAACTCTTTAATGGCTTCACACTTGAATGATCTGTATAGTATCAACCAGTTGGAGTCTGTGAAGATTGTGTTTGCTGATGAGGTAAAAGCTCTTCTACTTCTTTGTAGTTTACATGATAGTTGAAATGCTTTAGTTGTAGCAGTTAGCAACTCCTTTGATTCTGCAAAGTTGAAGTTGGAGGATGTTATTGTTCTTCTTCTTAAAGAAGAGGCACAACAGAAGACGTCTGGAGAAGAACACTCGACAGGTTCTGCCTTGAATACAGAAGGAAGAAGAAGGAAGAGCTACAGGAACCAAGCATTCCAGTGAAAAGTCGGTAAGAGGAAGATCCAAATCCAGAGATCCGAAATCCGTGGTCTGCTGGAATTACAATCAAAAGGGTATTACAAGACAAAGTGCAAGGTCCCAAGAAAGTAGAAAGGAGAAAATGACAAATGTAAGAACACTGTAAATCTTACTGATGATGAGGATAGGGATGCCTTAATATGTGTTGCAGATGCTCGAAGTGAGTCATGGATTGTTGACTCGGACCTTCATTTCATACCACTTCACAAAGGGATATCCTCTAAAATTATGTAAAAGATGATTTTGGAAAGGTATATCTGAGAGATGATGAATGATGCAACATAATTGGAAAAGGAGATATTGACATATCCCAAACCAATGGTGGCTTCTTGAGATTGAAGAATGTTAGACATGTACCAAGTCTAACAAGGAATCTCATATCCATTGGACATCTGTCAGGAAGTGATGTGGTGACATCATTTGATTCAAATTCGTGGAAGATGTCAAAGGGATCATTGATCCTTGCTTGAGGTAATAAAGAAGGAACCTTGTATATTGCATCCGGCTCATATGATAGGGTAAATGTTGCATCATCTGGGTGAAGGATATGGGAAATCCTTAAGCGCATCACAAAAGCATGAGGATCGCATCGTATGTGATCGGGAGCGACTAGTCGCACTAGTTGCTCAGGGCAGCAGAATTTAAAAAATTAAACGATGAAACCAAATGATCCAAGAACACTTTTTGGATCATTTCATCTAAATCACAAACAAGTATTAGGTTTACCTCTTGAAGTGCGGTTGCGATCAAGTCTCTAAACGAAGAGACCTCCTGTCTCAAGTACGATCCGATGGAGGAGATGCTTACAAGTGCGTTCATGAAACGCGTGCTCCTCACAATCCATGTTGATGATCCAAGCGACGAATCTCCTGATCTCCTCACATGAGATCCAACATCTTCTTCACGAGAGAGGCGCACCGAAGGAGACAGAGATCCACGAACAAATGATCCAGCAACATAACTGCGATGCTGCGACGATGGAGACTCTCTCTAGGGCTCCATGGTGGACGACCATAATAAGAAAGATGGATATAGACTTGTTGTGGAGAGAGAGAGAGGGAGAGAGCATATTATGTTGTGTTCTTAAAGAACTAGGGTTGTCTCTTCTTTTATAGTATTTTGGGAGTCCATGGATTCCAACCCATGTGAAACACAAAATCAATGGTTGAGATTGATTTGTGTTTCTATTCAATGGTCACGATTTTGTTATAAAAAATACAACAATAATTAATTTAGTTTAAATTGAATATATTGATTAATAAACATAATTTAATTTTAAACTAAATTAATTAACATAAAAGGATAATGAGGGAAGCCACCTACCCTCTTAAAGGGGGGGGGGGGGAGACGCTCACCCTTATGATCAAGTCAAAGGGTGGGTTGTCCACCATCCATTAAATGGATGGTGTTGGCTCCTTTAATCCTTCATATAAATTTACAATAACTTTTGTTGTAAATTAATTCCCAAAAAATAATTCTAAATTAATTTCGTGAATATTACAATCATGCCATTAAATAATTATGAATCATATTCACAACTCAAAATAAAATGTAAATTTTATTTCCAATTAATTTCCAGTGTGAATCCAATTCACATCAGCAATTAATTCGAAGGTACTATTTACAACAAGCTCTCTCTCATATATTATAAATCACATTTATAATATATACAAATAATACGGATAGTGCTATCCACATTATTCATATCCTTGATAATTAAATCATATTTAATTATCTTGGATTTCTTATTCTCATGTGCCCAAATAACATGAATCACATTCACATTATTCTCATCTTTGATAATTAAATCACATTTAATTATCTTAGATAATTCTCCTTATATGTCCAAATAATATGAATCAAATTCATATTATTCATGATAATTAAATCACATTCAATTATCCATTTCTCAATGCTCGGATACATTATCAATAATGAAT
Organism: Ottelia alismoides; assembly: GCA_037367405.1. Taxonomy (NCBI): domain Eukaryota; kingdom Viridiplantae; phylum Streptophyta; class Magnoliopsida; order Alismatales; family Hydrocharitaceae; genus Ottelia; species Ottelia alismoides. The sequence goes on from JAZKJV010008761.1 coordinate 659,817, forward strand.
TATTCTTGAACCCTTTCAGGAATAATGCGCTTTTTCCGTAGATACTTGGAGGTAAGGACAGGGCGATTGTACGTTCCACATATAGTGACTTGGATATTGAGATCACATCTCAAATCTAGATCTCGAGGACCTCCCATAGATGTTTGATCAAATCAAAGCCGTCGATCTAATCTTCTAATTGTATCTGAATCACATTCAGATCAATGTCCAATATTTGGACTAAGATCAGATCACTTCTCTATGAGAGGAGTCACTAAAATCGAGACATATTTCATCACTCCCTTGGAATGGAAGCGTCATGGTTATACAATCATTTATGATCACATCACCCTCAGGTATTCCTAATACCTGTACATCCTGCATACTGGATGACCTAGAATAAACCCAAAATTTTAGATCTATTGAGACTGTCTCCTTCAAGGTTTTACCATTAAGTTTCTCATTTGATCATTGGGAGCCAGTACAGATAATACTTTCCAAAAGCATATATCATACCCGCGTATTGATCATATACTTAGTATATATCAAATCTACAAATTCAGTCAAGCTTCCAAAGCGAGACAATCGTGCACAGAATTTGATTCCCAATATTCTCATGAGTGAGCTCATGTATTATGGTTCTGTAAATGAACCTGTATAATCTCTTTGAGAGATCATATGACTCATATGCCTTGTAAGCACACCAGAGCGTCGGTGTATAGATCTTGATTAGGCCATCAACCTATCGGTCTGCCAAATGTACATACTCAGACATATAGTAATACATCTATCTCTGGTCAGAGGATGTGTGCCTATGTCGTGACAACGTACAACATAGGTCTTTGTTTATCTCGATCTCGTTAAGTCAACTCTTTGACCTAGCTTATTTAACACCTACGAATCTCTATTCCTATGCAGAGGGCTTGCATCAAGAGGTAGGTTACATACAACCTATGAGAGAAAGGATTGCCATCTCCTACTCAGGCTGGAGGTCATCTCTTAATAATCATCTGACAGTGCTTGATGAGTCCTCAATCTAACTCTTTAGATATTTATCCAAGCACCATCCTCTATGATTCAACAATTAAATCAACATTTGTATGATCATCAAGATGACCATGGTACATAAACCTAACTATATTAAAGGACCTATTAAGCAAATTAATTATTCTTCATTTCAGATCAGGAAATGATATTTACAATAACATTTATTGCATAATGGCTCGCCGTGGGCTCGCATGTCCAACGATCTCCCACTATCCTAAAGAGTCATTGATGGGCTAATCTTAAAACCCACACTCATGTGACAATCATAGGCTATTTAGAAAAATAGCTAGGTAAGCTGATTAATCACTCTGTTCCAGAGAGACTACGCTAAGTTCTTTTTATGGTACTTGCATATCTCCTAGTAACAGTGCTCGCATCCAATGCGAATGTTGCATCTTATGCAATCAATACTCAATATTGTTAAAGAAATTATAGTGTCTTTGACACTAAAACTCAATAATCATTATAACCAATATGTAATTTCTATTATCCTTATTAGAATACCTTTATTCCTGAAGATCTCTATCTCCCAAGGCATTTGCAGTTAAGACCTTTTTAGATCAATATCTATAAAGTCTTAAGTTCTTGAAGATATGAATTTGAGATCACTATCTCAAAAGTCTTCTCATTGTTGAAGATATTGTTATTACTGCAATCAAGTGTATTATTTCCATAGTAGGATTAGTAACATTTTACTACTCCCACTACATGGCGGACATCTGACTTTTGTACACATCTAGCATACACTGAGCTTCCCAAAGCTGATGCACTAGGGCATGTAGATTTGGCATTCACATCCTCAACTCTTTGAGGTGCTATCCCTTTAGATAGGTTAGTACTATATCTTAAGGGAAAGAATCCTTTCTTGAAATTTTCCAGAAAATAGAACATGTCCAAGGTGTACAACTAATGTGACAGTCCCAACACCCTCGTATCTTTGCTTCTGAACAACTTCAGAACTAAGATCTAAGATGTATCCTTGAGATCATAACTCAAGGTTTGGAATAGCCAGACTATAAAACACTTATTATCATCCTTATACCATTCCAAATAATTAGGATATCTACTACATTTAGCATGATGAACACAATGGCACTCCCACAAAGCTTCCCACGGTTCATGAAGATTCTATATGAAATCATAACATTTATAATTTCGTCAAATCCAATGTTCAACTACAAGAAGCTTATTTGAGTCCATAGATGGAGTTTCTTAAGCTTTCATACCTTGCATTTCTCATCCATTAAGCTATGGGGCTACTTCATATGAATATCTTAGATGGGGAATTCATAGAGGAATGCAATTTTGACTTCCATCCTGAAGATGTCATAGTCAAGTTGTGTAGCTAAAGTTAGCAATATTCTGATGAGTTTAAGCATGGTAACTAGAAAAAAGTCACATCGCAACCAATGCCTTATTTCTATGTGTATCTTGAAGATAGGAGTCGTGCTTTGAAGGTCTCTACCTTCTCATTAGGTTCCCTCTTTCTCTTGAAGATCTATTTACACCTTAACGGGTCTTACCCACATAGGTGGATCCTCGAGGGTCCATATACAACACTTGTATATGAAGTCTACTTTAGACTTTATTGCTAACATCCATCTCTCCATGGCATGATCCTTGGAAGCTTCCTCATATGAAGTCTGATCATTCAGACTTAACTGCACATGGAATCCATCCTCAAACTTATTTGAAGAGGAATGAGTGTTTCATCTTTAATTGTCCTTCTAATTTCCGATTTCGGGAGCATCATTATCTTCTAAAGATTAAATGAGTTCTTTCACTTAATATTCATCTTAATTATCAAGAAAGTCGTCCTCCAAGGATCATATCCTTAGAGATGAAATCTTTTAAAAATCTCAAGGTCATAAAGTAGGTATTTAATGCCATCCTTTTTCCTAATGAAGTAGCACTCTCTGGTGCTAGATTCCAGCTTTCTTGCATGGAACTTTATTAAGGATATATATTGTAGTGTCTACTGCATATATACCTTGGAAACTAAGAGGTAATTATGTTAATATTCATCATTGATGAAATCATGTCACACATGATCCAATTGCGTCTCCCTACAAGTCTATTGAGTTTAGATGTATTAGGAGGAGAGAGATAGAAATGATATTCCTTTCTCCATAAGGTATACATTGAATTAATCTAATATGCTACTTGCTACCTTGATTAGATCAAATTCTTTCATCTTCCTTCAAACTTTGATTCTAAATCAAAATTTTGAAATCTTTGAACATTTCAAAGGTTTCTAAGGTGAAAGAAAGAAATCTCATATCACAAATAATCATCAAATGATATCACATATTGTCAATGTTTATTATGATATAGATGATCCACATACATCAATATGTATGAGATCTTGAATACCTTGTTATATTACATCATTCCCAAAGAAGAGTGTATATTACATTTTTCTTTGAATATAATATTCACAAGTATATAAGATTTGAAATTTCAGACATTCTAAAGCTTCATCTCTTACAAGTCTATTGATATCATTAATAGACATATGTCCAAGGTTTGATGCTATATCATTGTCAAATGATCTTCATCCTCTTATTGATCTTTTAAGGCTTAATTTTCAGTATTAGAAATGTTAATGAACCATTTAATATAGTCCTCTAGATGTTAGATTACTTTGTAAAATATATCAATCATAACTCTTTTTGATAGGTCTATTCCAGAATTCATGTTTATTTCCAACATTTAGAAATAAACAAGGAGTGTATTCTAATATCTGGGTCATAGAGACATTCTCTAAGACTAAGGGCTCTCTCACTGAAAATATGAAGTCTATGTATCCACTAGAGATTGTTGCAACAATTGCATCAAACTCCATACGGATGACTATTAAACCTTAAGATCAAAATTTTCAGTCTTCTAAAGCGTATGCAACCAATTGCAAATTCATTAGAAGAATGAGATACAATTATTAGATTTTGATCTTATCTAATAAGTAAGTTAATTTCAGTGATGCTATATAGATGTAGATTATTCCGATGCACTACCCGTCCTTCTCTAAGGATTCTAGATAGACTTGATAGTCATAATATCAACACATCATCTTGTTGCACTATTCGCATTCATCTAACTCTTTGGAAGTCATATGTGTGGAAACCATAGAAGTACACTCAACTCTTTTATTTTCCATCTAACTTGGGTCTGACCCATGCTTCCACTATTCTCCCTTCATCTATAAACAATCACTGCTTAAGATAAAAGGATTTCTTATGCTGAACTCAAAAGAATTTAATGTAAGAGTATTTCAACATTTATACATGCTTCTTTCAACTCATACGATATGAATATTATGAAGTTTCATGAATGACTTGGGTATAGACAGTAGAATGATGACACTCATCACATCTACATCCATCTAAACTCTAAAAGACTTTGGTTCAGGTAGATGCTCAAATAATTTTAGTACATCTTCTCATATCGAGCCACCATTCTGCATAATACAATGAACCATGCCATTCAAATTAAATTTTGAGTGCACATATGAATGCCAAAATATCTTCTTAGATTTTATAAGGATTATTTGACAACTACGATCATCATCGACATGATACTTCCAAAGCACATTCGATGAGAGATCAAGGCTATAGAGACATACAAACCCTAGGTTGTTATCTTATTGTCTATTTAATTATCATTCCTCATTAGTATGAGAAAACTTGCACATTACAACCACATACATTATGTGTCCAACTACAAGTACAATATCTTGATCATGGATCCAATCCATGATATTTTACTTGATGTTATTGAGTATAATATTTAGTGGGTTTAGAAATAAGAAATTTGCATAAATAAATATATAAATATATATATACATATTTTACTTTGATTCATGAATTTTTATATAAAAGTTGTCATGCCTCGTCAACACTGAAAGTTCATTCCCTTATTCACTTTTAATGTAAGAGATATATTTACAATTATATCTCAAGCAACATATGGGATCTCCTTTCTTATCTTTATTACATCCCAATAATACGAGAAACTGTAACTCAGATAAAAAGAAGCGGGGAATTCATTCCAACTTACAAGTCCAACATGCATTCCCAATTCGGTCTTTAACACCCGAGTCCCACCCCTAAGGTGATGTTGATCCATCATTAATTGAACCAACCATCAACAAGAATATAACTCGCTATGCACAATCTAATATCGCCCCAATAATATGAGGAACCGATATTGGGGTCACTACGCATACAACCTTACTCATTTGAGAAGCAAAAAGTCTGATCCAGATACAATTGTATGCATGAGCTCTCACTTCGGACATGCGTCTCCTAATACAATCCCGAGCGACGGAACTCTTCTCCTTGACGGGAGACCATGGATGTCACTTATGTGATCCTCCATATCCCATTTAGAATTTAATTAATCATCATGAATCATATTCACATAATTAATTCTTCCAAAGGAAATATTACTCTATTCATATGAGAGTGTTTTAATTAGATATAATTAATTCAATCATATTAAATCAATTATCAATCCAATTTATCAACCAACAAACAATTTTGATTATTACTTGAAGGATGGTATAATATCAAAATACGTATTATTCAAAGTTTAATAATTAGAAAAATACATCATGATCAATTTAAACATTATCCTTTTCTTACCCAATCCTATTGAAGCATCAATGTTTGTTGGAAAGTTTATTGTAACCAAATTAATCAAGACACATTATCTTATCAAGTTTGGTTAAGGCAATATCATTCAAAAAATAATCATCATCTTTAAATATTTCAAAAATTTTCATCAATAATTATTGAAGAAAATTAACCATTAATTTCCATTAAATTAATTGAATGACAATCACAAGGTTCATGATCAAGTATGTAGTTTCCAACAGTGACTCATACTCACTAAAATTAGCATAACTTGATCAAATAAAATCTAAATCAAGCAAACTAATTTTTTTTATTTGCCACTTTGATTTATAACAATATCCAAGTGATAAACACGTATTTCTAGACATTTTAAAATTGTAATTAACTCTTTTATTACGTCAAGATTCGCCATCCCCAAAACAGTAGATACATGTTTGTGCAAACAGATTCTAAATCATGCAAACTCAAATCCCTCGATTTCCTTATTTTATGGGTAACATAATTCAAGTGATAAAATCACACGTGCCTTAAATAGGGAGAAAAAATGCATTAAACAAAGTTGCGTGAATGAAATACGATGAAACTTAACACAACTTAAAATGCCTGTGTCATCTTAGGGTTTACGGATCATATCCAAAACCTCCAACAAATGTTTTGATACCACATGAAGGATATGGGAAAATCTTTAAGTGCATCACGGAAGCATGAGGATCACATCGTGTGCGATCGGGAGCGACTAATCGCACTAGTATCTCGGGACACCAGAATTTAAAAAAATAAATGATGAAACCACTTGATCAAAGAACACTTCTCAGATCATTTTGTCTAAATCAAAAACAAGTATTAGGTTTACCTCTTAAAGCATGGTTGTGATCGAATCTCTAAATGAAGAGACCTCCTGTCCCAACTAGGATTTGATGGAGGTGACGCTTGCGAGTGCGTTGATGAAACGTGTGCTACTCTCAATCCATGTTGATGATTCAAGCGGTGAATATCTTGATCTTGTCACACGAGATCCACGAGCAAGGTACACTAAAGGAGATAGAGATCAACGAGCAAACAATTCGATAGTTTAACGACGATGCTGCGACGATAACGACTCTCTTTAGGGACCCATGGTGGATGGCTACAATAAGATAGACAGAGATAGACTTGGCATGTAGAGCGAGAGGGAGAGAGCATATTATGTTGTGTTCTTGAAGATCTAGGGTTGCCTCTTCTTTTATAGTATTTTGGGAGTCCATGCATTCCAATCCATGTGAAACACAAAATCAATGGTTGAGATTGATTTGTGTTTCTATTCATTGAACACGATTTTGTTGTAAAAAATGACAACAATAATTAGTTTAGTTTAAATCTAATATATTGAAACTAAATTAATTAACATAGAATGATAATGACGGAAGCTTCCAGATGAATCTACGTTTCTTTATCTTTATTCTATCATTTTAGCCTTAAAAACCCAAGTAAATGCGTGTAAATACGGTTAATTTAGGCATTTTAGCATGCATGCATTATTATGTAAATATTGTATAAAATATTGTTTTTAATGCCAAAATTATAGAATAAAGAAAAGAAAAAGAATAAAATATTGTAAATATTTTATGACCCGAAACCCCGAGACCTAGGCATCTCGATGACTAGATCGATAAGGAATAAAGTAGGGGGAGATAAGGGTCAGAATCCAATAGAAAATCCTTTTTATTTAATTCATTCTTTATTCATTTTGGGACCTATTTTTAGTTCCACTTTTTATACCTCAAATAAAGAAACTTTGTACATGAAAGTTGTAGAAAATTAAATAAAGAAAACTATAAAATTGATTGCATACAAAAATAAGGTACAGATAAAAAGTTAGGATCTGAATAAGTTTCCAGAATCCAACTTCCCAGACCTGTATGTCTCAAATAAAAACTCGAAAGGCATCAAAATCACCTTTAATTGTATATAATTTTCAATAAGATATTTAATGAAGGTGGTTTCGTATTTTGCGGAGCTAAGGTTTGAAAGTTGAGTTTTGGACCCATATTGTATACTTGTATATATTAAAATATCCATTTTTATTAATTATTCATTATTTTTATAATTTTGTAAATATTATTTGTAATATATTTGTACATTAAAATCAGAATAAATACCTAAAGAATATACAAAAATAAAATATTATTAATGAATCATGGATTCATCAATGACACCTCGTAGGACGACACTGGTTACACTTCTTCCGATGATGAAGAGTTCGTCCCATTCCACTTTGATATCAGCGAGACACCCAAGGCCAAACCTAGTTTTACTTCTTCCACTCTGCCGTCTGTGTCTTTACACCCTGTCGACCCTGATCGGTTTCCGTCTACTGTGGACCCCGATGTCGACCTGCACCATACCAGATCCATTCCTCAGCGGTCCCGTAAGAAGGTTCGCTTTCTACCTTCTTGATCATGTGTACATCCATCTCTGTTGTATATTCTCTCGTGTATCTCTGTCTATCTTCCGTATTGCTCGTCCACCCATTTTTGTGTTTACCTTGCTTAGGACGTACTTTGTCCTAAGTATAGGAGGGTGGATGAGACGAGTGTTCATTCGTCATTCCGTTTCATTACTCCTGTCGTCACCTTTACTTAGGGCTTCTTTTACCCTAAGTATAGGGGGAGTGATGTGTACATCCTCTGATATCTTCTTCCATCATTTGATCTCTTGTCTTCTTTTCTTCTTTTCTTCTTTTCCTTTTCTTTATTCTTTTTCTACCAAAAAGGTGTCGCCCCTTGTAGACAGTCTTCTATACTTAGGACGTACTTTTTCCTAAGTATAGGGGGGTGTGCACCCTCGAGTTTCTTTCATTCTTTTCGATCCTCTCCATTGTCTCCTCTTCTTGTCTATACTTAGGGATATCTTACCCTAAGTATAGGGGGAGACAATCTGAGTACGATTTGTTCATTCCCACCCTAAACCCTCCCTGCTTTGTGTATAGTCTGATATACTTAGGATTATCTAATCCTAAGTATAGGGGGATGATCGAATTCTCATTAATTCATTTATTCAGTCATTTCTTTTTATGCTTTAGACTTTTCTATACTCATCACGAGTTATGTCTTCTCTTTTCTCTCCGATCTATGAGGACATAACTCAAGCTAAGTATAGGGGGGTCGTATATACTATGTATATACTTTAGCCATAACTCGTACTTTCGTATTTTCCTAATAATTATGGCTAATAATTCTTTAAAATTAATTAAAAACCTTAGAAAAAGATGTTATCATTCCTCAAATTCTTTTTGTATTTACTGATTAATAAATCAGGTGAAAATGTTTTTTGTAAAATGTTTAAAAAATAGTTTGGAAATCTTTGTGAAAATATTTTTGAAAACTATTTGAAAACATTTTGTTACATGTTTTCAACCTTTGTAAAAATATTTTGGTTTGAAAATTTTATTTTCTTTGTGTGAAATAAAATGTTTGAAAAATAATTTGCAAATGGTTTGAAAAATTGGTTGTAAAAATATGTGAGAAATCTATATATACTATTAGAAAAACCTTTGCAAAATGATTTTCAAATGTGTGTACATGTTTGTAAAAATGTTGGTAAAATTTATTGTTGGACTATAGTTTTCAAAATTGTTTGAAAAACCTTTGTCAAATAAGTTTGAGGAATATATACATCACACCCAAAATCCATTATATATATACGTACAAAATTGACCACTTACCCTTGTAAATTCTTAAAAATCCACTTCTTGTAAATATAAGATGCACCCAGTGTAAATATTTGTACCTAGTTTTTCTCCAAAATCTTTGTTTTCTAAAATCCCAAAAACATTTGCAAAATGAAAATACCAAAAACATTTGAAAAATCCTTTTGAAAACACAAAAAAATGCATATGCATCATCTTTTAAAAAATCCATAAAAAGTTCAAAATCTTTGAAAATTGCATCACAAAAATATTTTATGCATTCTGCATAGCATTCACATTTTTCGGATTGAGTTTGGTAGTTGAACAAGTCTAAATAAAATATGGAGATTGGAGCTTGATTGGACCTTAAAATCTACCTAATAACAGGAATCTTATAGGAACTGGAATTGAGGTACTTCGGGTCTAGATGACTTAATTCTTTGAGGATCACGAGACTTGGTTCAATGGATTACTGCCTAAGTAGAGTATTTCGGAACACACACACGACTCTTGTTTATAGTGACCTAACTTGGTCACCTGCACCTTTCACATGGCTCAACTCAGTTGGAGTGGTGAGGGGATTGGATTTGCCAGTTTGTGACGCACACACGTGGAAACACTTGTCCTCCTCTAGGGAGGGAAGTGCACCCCAAACCGTCTAGTGATGAGGAATTCTAAAGACAGGAGAGTGTAGGTTGCGATAAAGCTTCAAAAGAGGGATAGTCTACTGGCTCAGGAGGAAAAATTCCCTATGTAAATGCTATTGTATATATAATTCGAAAAAAAACTCCAAAAAAAAGTGAACAGTCCTGTACAAAAATAAAATGCCTGCCGGAGTGTACATATGTTGTATAGCCAATAAGAAAGCTTGAGCTTCAAAGTCGATCATGTAAGCCTGCAGTTGGATGAATTGACTACACTGGTCTTGCGTCCTAGGATAGGTAGCTACACTGGCTACCGTCCATTCTTCTCTTCACCCCCTCCTCTTGAGCTGGTTGCCACTTGAACTTAGAAGGGAAAAAAATACCCCGTTTATCGAGGAAGGAGTTACTGGATTGGGAAATCATTGGGTTGCCATGCTGAAGAAGTCAGTCTCTTTGTCATTCTAGTTGGGGAGAGCCACTATCACTTACACTGTACGAGTCAGATTCATAGTCGTAAGGGTTTGCGTATGAGTTGAAATATTCCTGACCTGGCTATTGAGGAGACTTGAGCAGAGTTTTGGGATTCTCGAAGGCTGTTGGATTTCAAATCTGATTCCCATTAAGGTTCCACCCGTACTAAAATTCCAAAGGTACGACTTAAGACCCAAATTTGGATTTTGTGAAGACAAGTTTGATAATTAAACTAAATCCAATTTCTTCTTTTTCTTTTCATTGTTTTTCTTTTCTGCACTTATTGCATAAGTGTTTGCTAGGGACTAGCCAATGCAAGTATAGGGGGATGATGAATCTACGTTTCATCATCTTTATTCTATCATTTTAGCCTTAAAAACCGTAGTAAATGCGTGTAAATACGGTTAATTTAGGAATTTTAGCATGCATGCATTATTATGTAAATATTGTACAAAATACTATTTTTAATGCCAAAATTATAGAATAAAGAAAATAAAAAAAAGAATAAAATATTGTTAATATTTTATGACCCGAAACCCTGAGACCTAGGCATCTCGATGACTAGGTTGACAAGGAATAAAGTAGGGGGAGATAAGAATCAGAATCCAATAAAAATCCCTTTTATTTAATTCATTCTTTATTCATTTTGGAACCCATTTTTAGTTACACTTTTTATACCTCAAATAAAGAAACTTCGTACATGAAAGTTGTAGAAAATTAAATAAAGAAAAATACAAATATGATTTCATACAAAAATAAGGTAAAGATAAAAAGTTATGATCTGAATAAGTTTCCAGAATCCCAACTTCCCAGACCTGTATCTCTCAAATAAAAACTCGAAATGCATCAAAATTACCTTAATTGTATATAATTTTTAATAAGCTATTTAATGAAGGTGGTTTCGTATTTTGCGGAGCTACGGTTTGAAAGTTAAGTTTTCGATCCATATTGTATACTTGTACAGATTAAAATATTCATTTTATTAATTATTCATTATTTTTATAATTTTATACTATTATAATTTTGTAAATTTTATTTGTAATATATTTGTACATTAAAATCGGAATAAAAATCCAAAGAAAATACAAAAATAAAATACTTATATACAATACATTGGTATAATACCTTTACATAGACCTATATAATTACTATTTATATTTGATTAATTATACAAAACACCTTAGAAAAATTAAATAAAAATATATTTAAGTATATAAAATTAAGTTATAAATTTATAAAAATAATAAAAAAATTAATAAAATTAAATACACAAAATAAAAATAAAAAACTAAAATATATAGATTTGTATACCTATATAGGCTATAAAAGGCAACTTGTAATTTTATACCTCTAAAAAATAACTAAAAATCATAATAAAATAATTTATAAAATAATAAACATTTTTTATTTTATAACTAAAAATTAAATAAATCATTTATTATTTTTAATCGAATTAATAAAACATTTTTTGCTAGGAATTTTCTGGTTGGTCCACGTGGACCAACTAGAACCTTCCGTTGGTTGACCTCGATCAACTCTTTGACTGAGGTCTGGCCCTATGTCAGATGCGTGTTTTGACCCATCTTTAGGGATTTTTCGAGGCTCTGTCTTTCACCATTTGGATTGATGTCTTCTTGACTTCTTGTCCTCGTGGATTGGGCTTTCACGCCGAGTGTTTTTTTGGGCATGCGTCGCTGAGTCGCCTGCTACGTCCTGATCTTCGAGCCCCGTCCACCATCTCATTCAAAAGGCCACCCGTCACCTCCTTCCATTTTTGAACCCTTCTTGACCGTTTTTTCCCTTCCTTGGCGAGCTCTGGACTAGATGCTCGTGACAGGAGATCCTCCAGCTCCCTTGAGGCGGGGTTAGGCGGCCGTGGAGGCGCTCCACCCCCATATCCGGCCCCGACCGTCGAGGTCCATATCTCGGGTATACACCCTTGAGGTTTGCTTTTTCTTCGTTTTTCTTGCATTTTTCTTCTTCGTCATAACATTAGGTTCATTTCCCACTCTCGTTTTCATCTGACAGTCCACCAATCGCCCACGCTAACCCTCGTCAGAGCTTGCTCTGATGAGTCCCTAGTCTGCCATCTCAGCCATATTTTGCCACTAGGAGGGTCACGACAATTTGCCCGCGACCACCCTTGACTTCTCCTGCAGGTCTACGCGCGATTCGAAGATGCCTGGAGGCAATTTTTGGACGCTCCAGAGCCATCTGGAGCTCTCCCTCGACCTCACCATCGTGGGCCACCTCCGGTGGACGCCGACCACTTTTGACGCCCCAGGCGTGTAGTGGACCACCGCAGGAGCAACCCCCTCCCATTTTGAAGCAGCGAGGATGCCGGAGACGCGTGATTAAGACTGAGGAACTTTACTCCGGCAGAGTTCCTCCCTGTTCTTCCTCCGCGGCCGTCCGCCGTTAGATCGAGGGCCCGCTCCAGATTGCACAGGAACTATCTGATCTCCTCGAGCGTCCACCGTTCGATCACCGGGGGAGATCTAATCAGAGCCCTCCGTTTCCAAACCGTCATCGTCTGATGTGAGGCCGGCACATGTGTTAGTGAAGATATATCCATCGTCCGTGCCCGCCAAAGTCTGGGTATTTTGCATTTATAACCCAAGACATTTTTGTATTTAATAATTAATATTAAATATTTCATCGACCATTAAAAAAACTTTGTAAAATTTGCATACAACCCCCAGGTTTTTGTAATATTGCTTTTTAGTCCCTGTCAGGTCACGTGCTCAACGCACGTGACTTGGAAATTTTGCACTTTCACCCATGGGGTTTTGGCTATTTATATTTAGTCTGTAAACATTTTTATCTATCATAAAATTTCTGGGTAAATTGCATATTAGCCCCGAACTTTCTGCTAATTACACAAAAATCCTCGCTAGTAGTGCAGTTTCTCTCTATTGTTGGCATTTATTCCATGCATCTATAAAATCCCAAAAATTGCCAAAAAATTAACACAACTAGCTGTTTTGTTGGTCTTTTATGCCATATTTTTGTTTTACATTTTTATTGCATTTTTATATTTATAAAAATTCAAAAACAAGCATTTTCTTTACTATTTGCATTAGAAAATCCATAAAAAATTATAAAACCTTTTTGAAAAATTCCAAAAAAATTGTACTTTATTTATTTCTGTGTGTTTTAACTTCAGTACAAAAATAAAAAAATACAAAAGGAATTCCCTAAAAAGAACAAAACTCTTAAAAACTTCATAAAAATCTTAAAAATTCCAGAAAATCCTAAAAATCTATTTTTTTCTTTGAATTTTCTCTGTTTTATTATCTTTAATTTAAAATTAATTTGAGGAATTTTGGACTCAATTTGGTATTTTTCATCCGCAATTTAGTTTCAGCCTTTTAGTTTATTCACTGTTTTCTGTATTTTTGATTTTAAAAATACCAAAAAAATTAGGAAAAATCTAGAAAAATAAAAAAACATTATAAAAATATAAAAAGGCTAAAAATATTTCTTTTCCTTAATTTTGCTTATTATTACATATTTTAATAAATACATTATCTCTTTCTTTTCTTATTTTGTATATATATTCTATTTTATAAATTAAAAGAAAAAAATATAAAATCTAAAAAGAAAATATAAAATTAGAAAATCTAAAATCAAAATAGAAAAAATATAATTTAAAAATAAAATAAAAAAATACATAAATTAAAAACCCACAAAAAATATCACACTTGTAGGCAAATCATCACATTCACATCTTGTGCATTATTGCCCCGTTCTACCTGTCTGCTCCCTGTGTTCGACCTCTACACATACTTGCACCTATACACATCTTTGTTGTAGAGTTATAATAAATTTTAACTCCGCACCATTTTTTATTGTTTGATCTCTGTTGTGGGTTAATTGTTGTCTGAAGATCAGGATTTCGCGCGATCGATTCGACGATTGTGTTCCCGCCTTGTGTGGAACACAAGATCGCCCGATTTTTGGCTTCAACACTACCCACCCTCCTAAAAGGGGGGGATGTCCACCCTTATGACAAAGTCAAAGGGTTGCCATCAACCATCCAATAAATAAATGGTGTTGGCTCCTTTAATCCTTCATATAAATTTACAACAACTTTTGTTGTAAATTAATTCACAAAAAATATTTCTAAATTAAATTCAGGAATATTACAATCTTGCCAATAAATATTTGTGAATCATATTCACAATCCAAAATAAAATGTAAATTGTATTTCCAATTAATTTTCAATGTGAATCCAATTCACATCAACAATTAATTTGAAGATACTATTTACAACAAGCTCTCTCTAATATATTATAAATCACATTTATAATATATACAAATAATATGATAGTGCTATCTAAAATATTCGAATCCTTGATAATCAAATCATATTTAATCATCTTAGATGTTTTATTCTGATGTGTCCAAATAACATGAATCACATTTACATTTTTCTCATCTTTGATAATTAAATCACATTTAATTATCTTAAATAACTCTCCTTATATGTCCAAAATAATATGAATCAAATTCATATTATTCTTGATAATTAAATCACATTTAATTATCCATTTCTCAATGCTCCGATACATTATCAACAATGAAATTATTCTTGAACCCTTTACCCTTTCAAGAACAATGCATTTTCTCTGCGGATACTTGGAGATAAGGATAAGGCGATTGCACGTTCCACGTATAGTTACTTGGATATTGAGATCACATCTCAAATCCGTATCTCGGGGGACTCTCTTAGATGTTTGATAAAATCAAAGCCGTTGATCTAATCTTCTAATTTTATCCGAATCAGATCAATGTCCAATAATTGGACTAAGATCATATCACTTCTTTATGAGAGGAGTCACTAATATCCAGACATGTTTTATCACTCCCTCATAATGGAAGCGTCATGGTTATACAATCATTTATGATCACATCACCCTCAAATATTCCTAATACCTGTACATCCTGCATAATGGAAGACCTAGAATAAACCCAAAGTTTTAGATCTATTTAGACTGTCTCCTTCACGGTTTTATCATTAACTTTCTCATTTGATCATTGGGAGTCGGTATCAACATATACTTTACAAAAGCATATACCATACCTAGGTATTGATCATATACTTTCCAAAAGTATATATCAAACCCACAAATTCAGTGAAGCTTCCAAAGTGAGACAATCGTTCATGGAATTTGATTCCTAATATCTCATGAGTGAGCTCATGTCTTCCGATTCAGTAGATGAACCTGTATGATCCCTTTGAGAGATCGTATTACTCATATGCCCTTGTATGCACACCAACGCACCGGTGTATATACCTTAATTAGGCCATCAACCTATTGGTCTACCAAATGTACATAATCAAACATATAATAACACATCTGTCTCCGGTCAGAGGATGTATGCCTATTGATGGTCCGCAAAATCGACCCTTTAAAATTGTGTAATTAGCACTTCAAAATGTCGTAGCAGTCGGGCCGAGATGGGCTCATCAAAGACCATCTGATTGATATTTCGATAAGAATCAGATGGTTCATAATTTTTTTACTTGGCAAGATACCAAGGTCGAACTCAGGGACACGAGCCTCTCTCGTATTATCTAGATTTCTATCTAGTTAACTAAGTGTTGAGTGAGAGACAATATATGTCAAAGTATGCAAAAAGACAACAATGCATTAAAGCAAAAGTAAACATGCATTTTTTTTATTAATTTTTAATAATGCAGATAAATGCAATGCGATGCAATGGAAATATACCCTAGGTAAAAATGATGAGCAAAATTAATCACGAGTCAATTTCAAGTTTAATTAAAGAGGCAGATTTGATGAACAATTTTAAACCAGGCATCAGTTCAAGCTCGAATAGACACAAGGCTACTAAATAATGCATAAAAATCATTGTATCCAAAATAACAATTAAGGCATGCCATTAGAAAGATCATCAAATAAGCTTCGAAATGGAACTGAAATCGATTGAATCGGACACACGATGCTCAAGATATGAAATAAAGAAGACATGGGCATAAATGAAATAAAATATGAAATAAAATTACAGACAGGTCCCTGGGAGGGACTAAAATGTAAATACGTAAAAGCACGAGGCATTCCCTGTAAATAAACCACACACACAGGGGCATATTTGCAAATTTGAAAACTCACGAGGGTTTTATTATAAATATCCCACTGTGCACGCGCGCTGCACGTGATGCATGACCTTTCTGCAAATTGAAGAACTTTGTTGGACCTGTGCGTAATTTACCCAGAAAGCACGTGCCATGCACGTGCTACTCTAGGCTCGGGAGAAGGCTGAGGCTCGGCAGAGGCTCGGGGTAGCTTCGGGTCGTCTCGTGTAGGCTCGGTGCTGGTCGAAGCTCTAGGAGGTTCGACGTAGGATCAGTGATCCAAGCCTATAGGGTCGGAGGCGAAGGCTCGGTGCAGCTCTGGTTTTGACGCGTGGCCGGTTGAAGACCATTGGATCGTGAGGATCCAATGGCTACTGGAGGTGTTGCGTGGGCTCATCCGGACCGTTGGATGGGTTCCAAGGTGGAACATCCAACGGTGCTTGTACTGTCTCCCTCGTCCGAAGGCTGGCGGCGAACTCCGGAATCCGGCAAAGGGGCTTCTCCTCCGCCGCTCGTTCTTGGCTGCTGGCGACCTCCCCGAAGCTCCATTAATGATCGTCGAGGAAGCTCGGAGTTCGGGGAAGACGTTGAACCTTCCTGATCGATCCATCGGAGCGTTGATGACAATGGCGAGGTTAGCGAAGTTGGCTCTGGCGGATATTCCGACCATTAAGATCTCGAAGACCTGCATCGTTAGCGCAATAGCCGAAGCAAAGCATATGTGTGCGTGAGTGGAACAGTGTTCCGTGCGAGTGAAGAGAGCGAGGAACCGGAACTCCATCTCCAACGATCGGAGAGGAGGTGGGTCGTGGGTGTCCAGGTAGTAGAGAAAGGGGAGAGGTGATCGGAGGACGTCGCGTGAAAGGTGGGAGTGTGGCGGAGCTCGGAAGGGGGTCAAATGAGGATGAAGATGGGTGTAGCGGCCTACGAAATTACACAAAAATTAAAGAAAATACAAGAAGGATCAGAGGACTAGCCTGGTCGGATATGGAGGCTGTAGCTTGTGCGCGGACTCTGATGAAGAGCCCTGGTCTTCGCTGAACCTCCGCAGCCACAGGAGGCAGCTTGAGCGGACGCGAGGAGCCGCAACTCTGCCATGAGGTCGGAGGGTCATCACCGGGGAGGTAGGTCGTCGTCGCTCGATCCATTCGCCTCTCTCTGTCACAGAGAGGCGGAGGAGGGCTGGGCCTCCTTTCGCGTAAAGGTGGGCGAGGGCTTCATGAGGAGGAGGCGGTGTTTTTAAAGGTGAAGGTCGGCGACCTGGCTTGTGAAGACACGGGTTGTGAGGAGATTGTGGGATGATCGAGAGGACGCCGTGGATCGTGGAGGCATGCGCGAGGATGATGGGTGAGTGTAGAAGGTCGTGGGGTAGTTGGGTAATGGAGGTGGTAGCTGGAGATGGCGAAATAATAGGAAGGGCGACTGGGGCGCACGAGGTGGTGAATCGTAGGAAAGAGGGAGGCTGGAGGTAGAAGACGGGTTCCCAACCGTTGGATCTTGTGATCCAACGATCTAGAACGAGGCGCTACGGTGCGACTTGGATCAGATCTTGGGCGAATTGATCAAGGGGGGTGATTGCGCCATGTGGCGCATCGGAGGCTAAGCGCGAGCGGGTGGATGCGATTAGCTTAGGCCTTTGATCGGGAGGTCGATATTATAGCACCAGTGGACGGTGGATATCGAAGAGATAAAGGCAAGATCTGAAGGCGCAAAATGCTCCACGTGGCGTGAGGAGGGAGAGGCGCTCACGGACGGTGGTGATGAAGACCTGGGTAGATCAAACGACAGGGAATAAACGGTGTACGTGGAGGGAAGATGGCCGTTGGATTATGAAGGTGATCCGACGGCTGGAGATGGGGGCGGAGGAGACAAGAGGAGCGGGTCACGTGGCTCACCCAGAATGGGCCATGTGGCCCAATCAGATTATTAGGAGAGAAAAAGTTGATTTTTGAGGGGCTAGAAGGCCGAATTTGAGAAAACTCGAAACATAAAAGTTGTAGATCTCGACGAGATCTACAAGTTTCATGTTGACCAAAAGTGGAAATGAGGTCAAACAAAGACTCGAAATACTTTTAAGGGTATTTTTAAGGCTAAAAATACCACCGATTTTAGTTTTGTCATTTTTTGGTGGTTTTTAATTTATTAAGGACTCTGATAATTACAGGACATTAACTGGGTTTTATTGACACAAAACTAAGCAAGGGGGTTGATAATTGGAAATTAAGATGATGAAATTGGGTTTCATCACCCCCCTATACTTAAACTATGCTCGTCCTCGAGCATCAAAGAAAAATGAATAAGCTGGATTAACCCCCTTGTGTATGTGAGTACAAGATCCAATCCGGTCAAGTCGACTCAACTTTAGAGGTCCAAAATTCTAGAGTTCAACCCAGCCTTATTCAAGAGGCACCCAATTCCTCTATTTGTCCAGACTCTCTCTGATGTACATATAATCTAAAGGATATGGAATTTAGTGTTAACTGCGATTCGGAGAGTAGAGTCGAATCGTCACCAAAGTCTTGGTCAGAGAAAATCTCCTAAGGACCCAATTCTCAACACTAGGGATTAAATCCAATCTTGCATCCAGTCCACCGTCTCTTTAGTTGTCAGACTTAGAAAATGAAGATGGATGGCCAGTAATGGAGGGCATGAGATTGTGTCATTTCTTCTCTCCCTCTCATTGGAACAAGGATTCTCTCTAGTGCCTTTACGCAACACATTATTTGCTGTTGATCAGTGCGTCCGTCAAGAGAAGTTGGATTCGTCTGCACTTGTTTTCCTGGGAGTACACCGGGGTGTGCCTTTTTTGAGTACCTATCGTACCTTCTACACCCAGACTTGTAGCATTTACGATACAGAGCCCTTTTTTTGTGCAAGCCCGACTCCTGATCCTAATAGCGGTGGTCCAAGTGGACACTTTGAAATGTTTGGGAGCGCTCGCCTTTGGTGGAAGCTCTTTGATATTTGAATTTATGGAATGAGAGCTTTTCTTTGAATTTCATTGACAAGTATAATTTTTGGCTAGCTCCACTACTTTTACCAAGAGTTGGCGCACACTGATCAACATTTTTTATTTAATTCACACCCTGACACTTAGGTCAATATCAAGAGATTAGTATAAGAACCAAGTTCTCATACTGGCTAATATTGCTGACACTCAGGTTTCATGAAGCCTCCAAAGATTTTATCCCATCCTCGAGCATCATTAGATCAAATCCAAACTCGACTTCCTCATCCCAATTCCTCAAGTGAAAAATCAACTCATCTCATCAAAAACCGCAGTCATGTATGTGATGTGCAGATCATATTCTTTTTGTCTGAGACTAAGCATGGAATATAGCATGCAAATCTAGAAATCTAGGGGAATGTGGATGATTAAGTCTAAGACCCTGAAGGCTAAGGCTGGTTAACCTAAAATCTCAAAGACCTCATAAAACTAAGTCTCCTTGATCATTTCAGATCATGGGTGGAAGTGTAAGTGTAGAGGATTAATCCAACTCCTTCATTCAAAAACAAAACAATTTTTTTAGACTTTTAGAGACATTAAGACTGCCTAAACTCAATTAAGCATCTACAATTCAGCCAGTATGGATGTAAGTACAGGCCGAAGCCCGTTGCTTGAGGACGGGGCCTTACGCGATGTCCTCTAAACCATCCAATCTGCTAAGGACGAACCCTCACTGAATGCGGCTTACATAATTGGGATAAGTAGTCAATAAAGGCTTCTAAAGGATTTTTTGGGATTTTCTCATTTTTATAGATTTTAATTTGAAGGTTAAAACACAAGTTAGACTCAACTTTCCTTGAAAAGAGATAGAAAATTTTCAAAACCATGTCACACAAATAAAAAGTTTTCAAAACATTTTCAAAAGAATTTTTCAAACAAGAAAAAATCATTTTCGAAAATATTTTTATCAAAATAGCGTAACATAATATCAAAAAGCCGTGAAAATCAATTGAGTCCTCTCCACAGAATTTTACTTTAGCCAAAAAGTTTTAAATTTTTCAAAATTTTCAGGTTATAGCTAAAGTAAGTATACGGTATATACGGTATACCCCCCTATACTTAAACTTTGCTATGTCCTCATAGCACTAGATGTTACAAGTACATAGGTCCATTTAAATATAAAGGAATATACAGGAGCTAAGAGGGGCTCCCCCTATACTTAGGTTAGAAATAACCTAAGTATAAAGGCAAGGAAAGGAGAATAGAGGAAATCACGGGGACTCAGGTCCCCCTATTCTTAGGCTGAGATTGGCTAAAGTATAAAGATGGAATTTGATGTTGGGAGGGACCCAAGGTGAACGAAGAAGATGGATGGATATACAGATGAGCGGATGAATCTACGGAGATGGATGGAGTGACTAAGGTTCTGAGGGGTGTATCGAAGCAAACATGGCTCAATTCAAGCAAGCAAGACCCTCAAATTCACCAACTCACACATGAAACCAACCGAGGTTGGTTTTATTATCTTGTCTGTTTTATTGGTGATAAATCATTATATTTTACGTAGAGAAAAATTGTTAAGTGAAAATCAATGCGTACGCGAGGGTGTTGCTCTCCTAAAACCAAATTTTACTCCATTTTTGGTCGACTTGCAATTAACAGTCCCGATTATTATTTAATGTTGTCACTGAATTAAAGTTAGCAAAAAATCAAGCAATCATCGTCTACCATTCATTCCCATTTTCCATTAATCCTAGGTGATCAAGCTAGGAAAAAGAAACCGAGAAAAAGCCGTGTATTCGATAAAAACCACGATCTAGGCTAAGCGAGAAATCATGCAGTGACTTGGCGATAAATCCGTGAAAAACTTAGGTCGTTTTGAAAACTAGAATCATTATGTATGCAAGTCGATAAAAACCACACCTATTATGCTTCTATTAGCGAGGAGAAAATATCTTTTAAATTTGGATAAGTGATGCGAGGCTAGGTGCGTCTTTGATATTAGTGTGTCCTACCTACGAGCAAGCACGTAAAAGATGAATTTTAAACTACTCTCGAAGAGCCGCGTGCCTGATCCTAGGTCGACACCCAAGTGGGGACGATCCCCACACAACCACATATAATCGTTCATTTACAAACGCGAGCCTTCGATCGAAGACCGTTGTAAAGACGGTTATTACACGAACAGAAATAAAAATGCGAGTCATTTTTTTTTCTATTTACTCTAAGAAAGCTTCTGCGGCTCCTCGCAACAGGAAGCACCATCTCCTTGCCTCCTTGAGTGATCAAGGGTCCTGCCACAGAAAAGAAGGTTAGAGATCAAATAAAAAAGACAAATTTTATAATGCAACATAAATGAACAAGTTGACCTATATAAAAAAAAGAAACACTCAATAAGATAAACAAAAATCCAAAAAATACAAGAAATGAGCCATGTCCCCGACAACGGTGCCTTTTGATGGTCCGCAAAATCGACCCTTTAAAAGTATGTAATTAGCACTTCAAAATGTCGTAGTAGTCGGCCCGAGATGGGCTCATCAACGACTATCTGATTGATATTTCGATAAGAATCAGATGGTTCATAATTTTTTTTACTTGGCAAGATACCAAGGTCGAACTCAGGGACAGGAGCCTCTCTCGTATTATCTAGATTTCTATCTAGTTAACTAAGTGTTGAGTGAGAGACAATATAGGTCAAAGTATGCAAAAAGACAACAATGCATTAAAGCAAAAGTAAACATGCATTTTTTTATTAATTTTTAATAATGCAGATAAATGCAATGCGATGCAATGGAAATATGCCCTAGGTAAAAATGATGAACAAAATTAATCATGAGTCAATTTCAAGTTTAATTAAAGAGGCAAAATTTGATGAACAATTTTAAACCAGGCATCAGTTCAAGCTCGAATAGACACAAGGCTACTAAATAATGCATAAAAATAATTGTATCCTAAATAACAATTAAGCATGCCATTAGAAAGACCATCAAATAAGCTTCGAAATGGAACTGAAATCGATTGAATCGGACACACGATGCTCAAGATATGAAATAAAGAAGACAAGGGCATAAATGAAATAAAACATGAAATAAAATTGCAGACAGATCCCTGGGAGGGACTAAAATGTAAATACGTAAAACCACGAGACCTTCCCTGTAAATAAACCACACGTACAGGGGCATATTTGCAAATTCTAAAACCCGCGAGGGTTTCACTGCAAATTACCCACTGTGCACGTGTGCTGCACGTGATGCATGACCTTTTGCAAATTGAAGAACTTTGGTGGGCCTCTGCGTAATTTACCCAGAAAGCACGTGCCAGGCACGAGTTAGTCCAGGCTCGGTAGAAGGCTGAGGGTCGGTAGAGGCTCGGGGTAGCTTCGGGTCAGCTCGTGTAGGCTCGATGCTGGTCGAAGCTCCAGGAGGTTCGGCGTAGGCTCGGTGATCCAAGCCTATAGGGTCGGAGGCGAAGGCTAGGTGCAACTCTGGTTTTGACGCGTGGCCGGTTGAAGACCATTGGATCGTGAGGATCCAATGGCTACTGGAGGTGTTGCGTGGGCTCATCCGGACCGTTGGATGGGTTCCAAGGTGGAACATCCAATAGTGCCTGTACTGTCTCCCTCGGCCGAAGGCTGGCGGCGAACTCTGGACATTAACGAAGGGGCTTCTCCTCCGCCGCTCGTTCTTGGCTGCTGGTGACCTCCCCGAAGCTCCATTAATAATCGTCGAGGAAGCTCGGAGCTCAGGGAAGACGTTGAACCTTCCTGATCGATCCATCAGAGCATTGATGACAATAGCGAGGTTTGCGAAGTTGGCTCCGGCGGATATTCCGACCATTAAGATCTTGAAGAACTGCATCGTTAGCGAAATAGCCGAAGCAAAGCGTATGTGTGCGTGAGTGGAACGGGGTTCCGTGCGAGTGAAGAGAGCGAGGAACCGGAGCTCCATCTCCGGCGATCGAAGAGGAGGTGGGTCGTGGGTGTCCAGGTAGTGGAGAAAGGGGAGAGGTGATTGGAGGACGTCACGTGAAAGGTAGGAGCGTGGCAGAGCTCTGAAGGGGGTCAAATGAGGATGAAGATGGGTGTAGCAGCCTACGAAAGTACGCAAAAATTAAAGAAAAATACAAGAAGGATCAGAGGACTTAGCTGGTCGGATATGGAGGCTGTAGCTTGTGCGCGGACTCCGATAAAGAGCCCTGGTCTTCGCTGAACCTCCGCAGCCATAGGAGGCAGCTCGAGTGGATGCGAGGCGCCGCAACTCTGCCATGAGGTCGGAGGGTCATCACCGGGGAGGTAGGTTGTCGTCGCTCGATCCATTCACCTCTCTGTGTCACAGAGAGGCGGAGGAGGGCTGGGCCTCCTCCCGCGTAAAGGTGGACGAGGGCTTCAGGAGGAGGAGGCGGCGTTTTTAAAGGTGAAGGTCGACGACCTGGCTGGTGAAGACGTGGGTTGTGAGGGGATTGTGGGATGATCGAGAGGACGCCGTGGATCGTGGAGGCATGCGCGAGGATGATGGGTGAGTGGAGAAGGTCGTGGGGTAGTTAGGTAATGGAGGTGGTAGCTGGAGATGGCGAAATAATAGGAAGGGTGACTGGGGTGCACGAGGTGGTGAATCGTGGGAAAGAGGGAGACCGGAGGTAGAAGACGGGTTTCCAACCGTTGGATCTTGTGATCCAACGGTCTAGAACGAGGCGCTACGGAGCGGATTGGATCAGATCTTGGGCGAATTGATCAAGGGGTGTGATTGTGCCACGTGGCGCATCGGAGGCTAAGCGCCAGCGGGCGGATGCGATTAGCTTAGGCCTTTGATCGGGCGATCGATATTACAGCACCAGTGGACGGTGGATATCGAAGAGATAAAGGCGAGATCTGAAGGCGCAAAATGCTCCACGTGGCGTGAGGAGGGAGAGGCGCTCACAGATGGTGGTGATGAAGACCTGGGTAGATCAAACGACAGGGAATAAAGGGTGTACGTGGAGGGCAGATGGCTATTGGATTATGAAGGCGATCCGACGGCTGGAGATGGGGGCGGAAGAGACAAGAGGAGCGGGCCACGTGGCTCACCCAGAACGGGCCACGTGGCCCAATCAGATTATTAGGAGAGAAAAGTTGATTTTTGAGGGGTTAGAAGGCCGAATTTGAGAAAATTCAAAACATGAAAGTTGTAAATCTCGATGAGATCTACAAGTTTCAGGTTGACCAAAAGTGGAAATGAGGTCAAACAAAGGCTCGAAATA
This sequence comes from Ottelia alismoides, assembly GCA_037367405.1. Classification (NCBI taxonomy): domain Eukaryota; kingdom Viridiplantae; phylum Streptophyta; class Magnoliopsida; order Alismatales; family Hydrocharitaceae; genus Ottelia; species Ottelia alismoides. The sequence goes on from JAZKJV010008761.1 coordinate 684,544, forward strand.
TTTTTAAGGGTATTTTTAAGGCTAAAAATACCACAGATTTTAGTTTTGTCATTTTTTGGTGGTTTTTAATTTATTAAGGACTCTGATAATTACAGGACATTAACTGGATTTTATTGACACAAAACTAAGCAAGGGGGTTAATAATTGGAAATTAAGATGATGAAATTGGGTTTCATCACCTATATCGTGACAACATACGACATAGGTCCTTGGTTATCTCGATCTCGTTAAGTCAATCTTTGACCTAACTTATATAACACCTACAAATGTCTATTCCTATGCAGATGGATTGCATCAAGAGGTAGGTTTGATACAACCCATGAGAGCTCAGGATGGAGATCACCTCTTAGTAATCATTTGACCGTGTTTGATGAGTCCTCAATCTAACTCTTTAGATATTTATCCAAGCACCAACCTCTATGATTCAACAATTGAATCAACAGTTGTATGGTTATCAAGAAGGCCATGGTACATAACCCAAATTGCACTAAGGGACCTATTATGAAAATTAATTATCCTTCATTCTAGATTAGGGAATGATATTTCCAATAACATGTATTGCATAATGGTTCGTTATAGGCTCGCATGTTTCCAACACTGGATGTGATGCTAACCCATGAATTCGGGTCTTTCGATGAGAATGATGATCCAGTTGAGACCTTAGAGGACAAACATTACTCGACTACTTCCACAGATGAGTTCGTTCCCTTTTGTTTTGACATAGGAGAGACTCTCCAGGATGGACTTGACATTATTTCTTCCGATGATGAGTTCGAGCCTTTTCACTTTGATGACATCTGCGAGACACCCATGGCAAGACCTAGCCACACGTCTTCCATTTATCAGTCCGTGCCTTCTCACCTTATGACCATTGAGGATCTTCACCAGGTCGATCCTGATCGACACTTGTCTACTGAGGACCTCGATATCGACCTGCATCTTATCAGATCCATTCCTCAGTTGTCTTGCAAGAAGGTTCGCTTTCTACCTTCTTGACCTTTATATATCCATCCTTTTGTATATTCATATTCATTTTCCTCCGTCCATCGACCGTATCGCTCATGTACCCCATTCTCGTGTGTGCCTTTCTTAGGACATACTTTGTCCTAAGTATAGGGGGTGGACGAGTTGAGTGTTCTTTCTTCGTTCTGTTTCATCACTCTTGCCGTTGCCTATACTTAGGGCTCTTTTGCCCTAAGTATGGGGGTAGTGATGCGTACATTCTCTTCAATCTTTTTTCTATCTTCACCTGTCTTTTATTCTTTTCTTCTTTTCATTTTCATTTTTCTTTTCTCTACGGAAAAGGTGTCGCCCCTTTTTGTCAGTCTTTTATACTTAGGACGTACCTTGTCCTAAGTATAGGGGGTGTACCCCGAGTGCTTTCATTCTTTGATCCTCTCCACTGTCTCCTCTTCTTGTCTATAGTTAGGGATATCTTAACCTAAGTATAGGGGGAGATAGTCTGAGTACGATCTGTTCATTCCCATCCTTGACCCTCCCTGCCTTGTGTACAGTCTGCTATACTTAGGCTTATTTGATCCTAAGAATATGGGGGCGGTCGACTTCTCATTCGTTCATTCATTCTTCATTCGTTTATTCTTTTGACTTTTCTATACTCAGTACGAGATATGTCTTCTCCTTTTCTCTTTGATCTATGAGGACATAGCTTAACCTAAGTATAGGGGGCCGTATATACTGCATATGTACTTTATTCATAACTCATACTTTTACATTTGTAATAATAATTATGGTTAAAATTACTATATAATATACCTACAAAATTGATTAAAATCACTTAATAAAAATATGCATATTTATTCCTCAAAATCTTTTTGTATTTACTGAATAATAAGCCAAGTAAATTTTTTTTTGCAAAATATTTGAAAAATAGTTTGAAAATCTTTTTGAAAAATCATTTGAAAAATATTTGGAAAACCTTTTGTTAAATATTTTCAACATCTGTAAAAATTGTTTTGTTTGTAAAAATTTCTCTTCTTTGTGTGAAATAAAAATTTTTTGAAAAATAGATTTGCAAATGGTTTGGAAAATGGTTGCAAAAATATTTTGAAAATCTGTATATACTATTTAAAAAAACTTTGCAAAATGATTTTCAAATGTGTGTAAATGTTTGTAAATAATTTGCAAAAATTATTTTGGACTATAGTTTTCAAAATTAATTTGTAAAATTATTTTCAAATAACTTTGAGGAATATATGTCTCACTAAAATTCTTTATTAATCATCTAAAAATATCTATAAAAAGGATCACATATCCCTAGTAAATTCATAAAAGAAACCCAACTCTTGTAAAATATAAACGCATCCCCATGTAAAATTTTTTACCTATTTTCCTAGCCAAAATCTTTTGTTTTCAAAAATAAATCACAAAACATTTGCAAAAATAAAAATACCAAAAATAGTTGCAAAATCTTTTTGAAAAACACAAAAATTGCATAAGCATTATATTTTTTTAGAAAAAAGAGATCCATAAAAAGTTCAAAAGTTTCACTTGGCTGAACTCAGTTGGAGTGGTGAGGAGATTGGATTTGCCGGTTTGAGACACACACAGGTGGAAATATTTATTATCGTCTAGGGAGGGGAGTACACCCCCACCCACCTAGTAGCAGAGATGTCTAAGGACATGAGAGTGTGGGTTGCAATATTGCTTCAAAAGAGGGATGGTCTACTGCCTCAAGAAGAAAAACTCCTTATGTAAATGTTGATGTATATAGTTTTATTAAAAAAACTCCAAAAAATAGTGGACAAGCCTGATTGAAAAAAAATGTTTGCCGGCATGTATATATTTGTATAGTCAATAAAGCAAGCTTGAGTCTCAAAGTCATATCATGTGAACCTGCAGCTGGATGACTTGACTACACTAGTCATGCATCCTAGGATAGGTAGCTACACTGGCTACTATCCATTCTTCTCTTCACCCCCTCCTCTTGAGCTAGTTTCCACTTGAACTTAGAAGGGAATACCACGCTCCTCGAGGAAAGAGTTGTTGGATTAGGGAGTCATTGGGTTGTCATGCTGGAAAAGTCGATCTCTTTGTCATTTCAGTTGGGGAGAGCCACCATCACATACACGGTACACATCAAATTCATAGTCGTAAGGGTTTGCATATGAGTTGAAGTATTCTGACCAGGCTATTGAGGAGACTTGAGTAGAGTTTTGGGATTCTCAAAGGTTGTCGTATTTCAAATCCAATTCCCAATAAGGTTCTGCACGCACAAAAATTCCAAAGGTACGACTTAAGCTCCAAACTTTGATTTTGTGAAGACGAGTTTGATGGTTGAATTTAATCCACTTTTTTTCTTTTTCTTTTCTTTATTTTTCATTTCTGCACTTATTGCATACGTATTTGCTAGGGACTAGCAAAGGCATGTATAGGGGGTGATGAATCTCCATTTTATCACATTTATTCTATTATTTTGGCCTTAAAAACCCTAGAAAATGCATGTAAATACCCTTAATTTGCATAAATTAACATTCATTTCTTATTGTATAAATACTGTATAAAATATTATTTTTATTTTCAAAATATACAATAAAAAAAGAAAAGAAAAAGAATAAAATATCAAAGGTATTTTATGACCATAAACCTCAAGACCTAGGCATCTTGATGACTAGGTCGACAAGGAATAAAGTAGGGGAGATTAAGGGCCAACAATACAATAAAATTCCCATTTATTTATTCATTTTTATTCACTTTTGGGACCTATTTTATTTTCTACTTGTTATACCTCAAATAAAGAAAACTTGTACATTTTTTAGATAATAATACATAGAAAAATACAAAATTTATTTCATACAAAAATATTATACAATGTAAAAGTTGTAATCTGTATAAGATTCCAAAATCCCAACTTCCCAGATCCATATCTCTCAAATAAAAACTCAAAATATATCAAAATCACTTTAATTGTATAAAACTTTTAATAAGCTATTCAATAAAGGTGGATCGATATTTTTTGGAGTTAAAATGTGAAAGTTAGGTATTGGGCCACTATTGTATAATATACTCGATCAAAATAATCATTTTATTTATTCTTTATTTTTTTAAATTTTATATTTTTATAATTTTGTAAATATTATTTGTATTATATGAACATATTAAAATTATAATAAATCTATTAATAAAATAGTAAAATAAAATACTTATATAAAATACATAAATGAAATACCAATTACTATACCTATAAAATAAGTATATCTATTTATTTAAGTGTAAATATTATACAAGAAAAATATAATAAAAATATAGTTAAGTATCTAAAAATAGTTTATAATTTTATAAAATAAGAACTTCAAATAAAAATAAAAAATAAAAAACTCTAAAACATAGATAAATATACCTATAATTAAACCTAAAAACTAAATTGTAATTAAATACCTCTAAAAAAAAATCATAATAAAATAATTTTAAAAAGAATATACATTTTTTATTTTATAATATTAATTAAATAAAATCATTTATCATTTTTTACGTAATTTCCAAATATTTCCGGGTAGGCTTTTCTTGGTTGGTCCATGTGGACGAACGAGAAGGCTCTGTAGTTGACCTCAGTCAACTGACTGGCCTACACCTACGCCCATGTTAGAACCTAGCACCGATATACTTTCTCGATTTTTTCACGCTTGATGCGTTGCTCGAGGAGGATGGGACCCTTCATGAGAAATCTACTATGCACAACCAGGATCCACGTCTAGCCTTGCATTGAGTTGATCACCTTTGACTTGCCCGTGATCCGTCCTTAAAAAACCTGCCTCGAACATCATGTACATAAGCCATCCTTGACTTCCTTTCAAATTTGAATCCCCTTGACCAAGTTTCATCTCCCCTTCTCTTACACTCAGGACTGGAGAAGGTGACAAATTCTCTCCAGCCGATAGAAGCGAAGTCAGGCGAGGCTAGGGAAGATTTCACCCATCTCCGGCAGCTCTGTCGTCGTGAAGTTTGCTTCGTGGTTCCAGCCACCGAGTACCCTTTTCTTGTATTTTCTTAGCTTAGTCCAACCTCTAGGTTTAATTCCTACCGGTATTTTGTGATGTCATTACTCGCATTAGCCGTAGACCATTCTCTCGTAGTTCGCCGGATCTGAGCTCCGATGAACCATCTATTGTGTGCCACTTGTTTCCCCGACACACCAAACCATCTACATATCATTCCCCTTCTCCTTCTCGTCACTCCAGGCACCCCATTCCACCCAGATCCCTAGTGGATGTGGAGATCTGCTCTCCCTCTTCCGCTGACCACTAGAGAGTTCTGGCCAACCACCTCCGTCGCTCATTGCCCCTTCTGAAGCTTCCTAGAGCTTCAGGTTTTTGTATTGACTAACCCCTGCAGGTACCCAAAGTGCTACAACCCCGATCGAGGTGATTTTGGAAAAAAGTGCAGGTACCTGGAGCTCCTAGTTTCCCTGAGCTCGCTCGCATTCATCTGAGCTCTAACGTCCCTCTTGAAGCAACCATCTGGTGCTGGGGAGCCCAAGCTCTATTTTGCCCTTTGTCTGAGCCATCCTGGCAGCCAGAGGAGCTCAGGAGAGCTGATCAAATCTCACCGTCGGTGATTTCTTGCTCAGTTTTTCCAGGCGTTCCTCCATCCGTTAGATCAATATCTTTGCCCCAGCTACAGTAGCGTCCGTTACATCATCGCATGCCATAGCCATCTGATCCTCCTGGGTTATCTAATCTGGGCTGTCATCATCAAATCGCCATCGTCCGCTCCCAACACAACATGTTGCTAGTGGAAGCAGGAGCACTGTTCGATCGTACCTAGCTGGGTCTATTGCACCTTTAGCCCCAACCATTTTTATAGTTAAACACTAGAATTTAAACTTTCCTCTACCGCTTTAAATATTTTGTAATATTTACAAAAAGGACCCTGGACTTTTTATAATTGCTTATAGGTCCTCCGCTACATCACCTCATATGCATATGCACGTGAGGTGCAGGCATTTTGCAGGCGTGACCTTGCAACTTTGGATATTTGTCTTTAGTCCATTAAAATTGAACTACAATTACAACATTTTGGAAAAATTGCAGCAAGGTACTCACACTTGATTTTTATTACATAAACACCCTTGTCAGATTGTAGTTTCTAGTTTCTTTATGTTTCCTCTATTTATTTAAAATATCATTCGTACTCGAAAAAATTTCAAAAATTAGGCGTCGATTCTTGATTGCATACACTAGCATGCCACATAATTATTTTAACATTTTAGGATGTTTTAATATTTCTTAAAAATCAAAAGAGCCTAATTTTCCCCGTCTACAGTATAAAATCCATAAAAAATATAAAATCTTTTCGAAAAATTCCAAAAAATATTTTTTTTATGTTTATTTATTTTGCAACTCCAAAAATTGAAAAAACTAAAAATAGAAAAAGAGAATACCTAAAAATTAAAAAGACCTAAAAACCTTGATAAAAATATATAAAATTCTTAAAAACTCCAAAAATATATTTTTCAATTTTTATTTTATTTATACTAATATTTATATATTAAAATTGATTTGGAAAATTTTCTTCTTGAATTGCTATTTTTAGTTTCCATTTCAATTTCGAGAATTTCATTAATCCCTGATTTAAGGTTTTTTTGACTTTAGAATATATATAAAAATTAGTAAAGTAATCCATAAAATCACAAAAATTGTAAAAAATATTTAAAACCCAAAATATTGAATTCTACAATTTTCCTTAATTTTAAGTTATATTTATACCTTTATTATATATATAGTCTATTATCTTCTATATTACTTATTTAAAGAAAAAGAATTATCTATTATTGTATATTTACACTCAATGAAAGATATTTTTTATATTTTCCAAAAAGTCATTTTATGATATTGTTTGACTTTTATTTGAATTTCTATGACTTTAAAAGTTTTGTACTTTTTGTGGATTTTATCGAGAACAAAAATACGAAAAATGGTCAAAACTTAAAATAAATCAAAAGTAGCAAACACTATTTTTTTAGAATTTTTGATAGGATTTTTATAATTTTCATGGCTTTTTAATGCAAACAAGACAGTTTTTTTGAATTTTAAGAATTTTTATAAATAGTAAAAATGTTGAAAATGCAATATGTAATTTATGTATGCAATAACTAATTAATAGGATACTATATGAATTTTTGTGGGATTTTTAAACATGTTTTGATGTTTTTTATTTGATTTTAAACATGCAAAAATAATGCAGACTCACAGGGACTGAAATGCAAATAACTAAAGTATGGGGAATTAATAATAATAGAAATAAGGGTGCGAGGCGTATCATGCAAAAAAGCCCAAGAAAACATGCACGCGGGCACGCATGCCCCGTTCGACCATACTTGGATGTAAATAAAATAGTCTCAAGGTCTAATAATAACTCAAAAGTACTGTATTTTTATTGCAATTTTCATAGACTCGCATGCTAAACACATACTACAGTTCAAATAGGACTAAAGAGCAAATAAAATAAATGCAAAGGAAAAAATGCAATTGTTTAAATAAATACAAGATGACATGTGTCTTGATAGGGAATTATTCAAAAATAAAATAAAGGTAAGGGTAAACGTGCAAATGTACCCTTAAATGATGTGGAGGCATGGGCGGCTCAGACGCTCTGCAACTCTAATCGGATGGCTATGGATAATGCATACTGGAAGGGTCATGATCAGATCTGGATCTTCAATATGGTCAACTTTTGGGGCTTTATCGACGGTCCAGATCTAATTTCGCATTTAGTTCTTGATCTGACGGACCTGAGGTGATTTGGACGAACTAGGAAGCGGGTCTTCCCTGTCGAGCTTGATCTGACTGGATCTCCCTCGTCTAAGCTCTATTCCTCATCCAATTGATCTCAAATCTACGTTCCTTGGATTCTGTGTTTGTTTTATACCTTTAATCGATGTGAAATCGCCAGACGATCGATCTGGATGGCAATGAAATATGCTACTCTAGGAACTTTCTCCAGCCATATTTTCGCATTATGCATGGGATCTAGAGCTCCTTAGACTTGCAATGGGAAGCTCATGCTTGGAGTTATCCTCCATCCAAGAAATTTGGCCAAAAACTGATGAAATGGGGGGGGGGGGTGAATGGAGGTCTTCGGCGAAGGTGTTCAGGTTGGAGATCGGGCTCCTAATTTAGAGTGATCTAGAGATGGGTAGACAGTGGAAGGGCTGAAGAATGGTCGGGCGAATGTTTTGACGAATTCGGGGGTTGATTTGGTTGAACGGAGCTCCTTTAATCTAGTGATCAGAGGATGAAGGTGGTTGTTTGATTCTACTGAAATAAACACAAAATTTAATGAAATAAATACTAAAACTAAATCTAAGTAACTCTATGTACCCTATGGTGGGTGGCGGAGATGATCAGGCTCGATCCGTTACGGTTGGCAGGGAGTCGAGACGTGGCGGTGGAGGATTCGAACCATGTTGTGAATCACGTGCTCTAGCCTTCAAACCTCACTCACAATCTAAGATCAACTTCTCTGTCACAAAATAGGATCTCTCCCACTCGATCATATGTGATTTAGGGGGTAAAAGATGGATTGAAACGTGACAATGGTGGAGGATCAATATTTATGACTTAGACGAGTTTTGAATTTTGAAATATGAGAAATTCGCGGAGTGATGGGTGGATCTGAGGTGGTGGAATGGAAGAGGATTGAATTAGCTTGAATGTTGGCGAAGGAATTGGGTGACGTTATGGAGTGACACGTGTGTTGAAAATGAGCAAAGAACACGGGTTATGCGAGGTCAGCGGGAAAGGCGGGTGGACTGGAGAGTTGACGTTGATCATCAAACCCTGGTCGACCAATCAGAGCGTGTGCGAAATACAACCAAAATTGGCTAAACGACAAAACAAGCCAAAAAATGTTAAATTATTGAATAAAAATTCGAAAATGAATTTATTTAATTACATAATGTAAATAAAATATTAAGAATAAATTAAGTTACTTTAAGTGATTTTTAATTAATTAAATGATGTATATAAAAGGGTTAAAGTAACTATAGAGTTAATTATGGTATGTATACCTAAATATACAAGGTCTTGATTTTTAATTTATTATTTATAAATATATACCTAATTTAATATTTTATTTATTTACTGTATTTTTGAAGAGTTTTAATGATATTTTTATTTGATTTTTAAGATCTAATTTATTAGGATAATTAAATAGGTATAAGTACATTATATACATGGCGATATATATCCAATATATACATGACTTTATTTTTTTTGATTTTCGACTTTGTAATTTTTATTTATATTTTATATGAGTTAAATACAATATTTACAAATAGTTAAAAATACAATATTTATAATTATGCACAAGAAAATGAATAATTAAATAGTATACATAGTATATATAGGTATAATTTACAGTAATAACCCAATTGGTCACATTCTTAACTTTGATTTTTATTAAATCACCTTCATTTTAAATATAATTTAATTTGGAGTATAATGAATGTGAGTTTGATGATATTGGAGTCTTCCTGGAGTAGATATTGATCTTGGAAGTTTGTACTTTGTGGCTTTAGGAAAGTGATGTTATTTACATAATATACATATATTTTAATTGCAATTATTTTTATTATTTACAAAAGAATTTTATGCATTTTTTCAAGAATAGATAATTGTTATTTATAAAAGATTTGGTAATGAATAAAGAGTGTGTAATATAGACAATAATGTGCAAGTGATGAATATATAGGTGATAAGTTACTTTTCTAGATTTTTCTGGTAATTAGGCCTTATCTCCCCCTACTTTCTTCCTTATCGATCATGTCAACTCTTAACCTTCTCTCGAAGTCTGATTTACCATATTTCTATTGCATGTATACAATCGCTTGTTTTCTTTATTTTCCCACTATTTCTTTCTTCCTTTATTTTAGGTTAAAGTAGTGACAAATATACAATATTTACACAATAATTAGAGTTAGTATAAGAATGAAATTTGTGATATTTACATGTGTTTTATAATGGATTTTAAGCTAAAATAGATGAATAAAGATGATAAAATGCAGATTCATCACCCCCCTTATGCTTTACCTTTGCTAATCCCTTAGCAAACACTTATTTGAAAGAATAAGTGAATAAAAGAAAAAGAAAAGAATAAAGGAAAAATAAAGAACTTAGAACAATATTGAGTATTAATCTCATCTTCATAAAATTGTAGTATGAAGCTTGGTCAGACCTTTGGATTATTAGTTTAGAAAAACCTTATTGGGAAATGGATTTAAAACCTAGCAGCCCTCAAGTTCCACAAGACTCCTATTCAAGTCGCCTCAATAGTCAGGTCAGAATAAGTCTACATACACAAATTCTTGTGACTATGAATCTTTACTTGTATGGTGTAAGTGAAATATAGCTCCTCATCTCAAAAGTGATAAAGAGACATCCTCCCTCGATAAGGTAACTCTAGTCCCCTGATCTAGCAACTCTTTCCTCGAGGAGCGGGAATATTCCCTTCTAAGTTCAGTGCAACCAACACAAGAACAAGAGATGGAGAAAATAATGGAGGTTATCAAGTGTAGCTACCTATCCTTGGATGCATGAGCAGTGTAGCCAAGTCATCTAGCTGTAAGCTCACAATAATTTGATTTTGAAGCTCATCCTTGACTATTGACTATACACTCTGGCAGGCATTTTATTTTCAATCAGGACTATTCACTATTTTGGAGTTTTTGCAATTTTTTTAATATATAGAAGAGTGCATCATGTATATAAGTAGTTTTTCTTCTTGAGCCAGTAGACTATCCCTCTTTTGAAGTATTATTGCAACCCCACAACATCCAGTCTTTAGATCGCAATTCTCCCTAGACCAGGTCGAGATGCACTATCCTCCCTAGAGGAAGACAGATGTTTCCAGTAGTTGTTTCACACCTGTGTGCTACCCCAAGCCAAAGGATTCTGCCCCCTCACCACCTCATCCATGAAGAGCTACATGTAGAGTGCTTGTCCAAGTTAAGCCATTGTCTAGAAGAATCATGCATGTGTTTTTAAATATTCTTATTAGACTAATCAGGATGACATGCAAACATAGTCTTGTGGACTCAAAGAATTAAGTTTATCGGACCTGAAAAGTCACAACTCCGGTACTTATAAGGTTCATCTCAAATTAAGTAGATTAAGGTCATAACCAAGCTCCATTCTTCGATTTTATTCCAGATTAGTTTAAATGTCAATACTATTCTGAAAAATGCACATGCATATGCAAGAAGTATATACAAAACATTTTTTGAAAGAAAAGAAAAACTTTTTGGAAAAGTTTTCAAAGAGTTTTGCAAATTTTTATGGATTTTAAGCATTTTTTATTATTTTTAAAGAATGAAAAAGGTTGGTAAAATGAGAATATACATGTATTATACAAATTTTATACAAGATTTTACAAGAGAAATTTATACACAAGTTTTAAATATAAAGAATTATAAATAATTTTTATTTACAAGAGGATAAATGATTAAGGATTTTATACACACATGGATTTCATGAATATATATATACATCCCATATTTTATATCCCCCATGACAAAATAATTTTACAAATAGTATACAATATACCTAGTTTTGATATAGAAAATAATTTTAAAAATATTTTACAAACAACACATTTTTTATATACAATTTTATTAATATAAGTACGAGTTATGGCTATAGTATATATATACAATATATACGACACCCTCTATACTTGATTTGAACTGAGTCCTCATAGTGACAAAGAGCTACAAAGGAAAACATAACTCATGCTAAGTATAGAAAAGTGAAAAGAATCGTATACAGCAATGACTCAAAGAATAGACAAAAATAATAGAAGTCGATGATCCCCCTTATACTTAGGATCAAATAATCCTAAGTATAAAAGACTCTACAATGGGAAAAACCGAGGAAGAGAATGAACAGCTCAACGATTTGACTCATCCTCCCTTGTACTTAGGGTAAAAGATCCCTAAGTACAGAAAAAGAATATCAACAAGTTGAAGGACAAGTGATAGAACATACAAAATAAAAAAATAAAAACATGAAGGAGACGGAATGAACAACATTGCTCCCCGTATACTTAGGGTAAAGGATCCCTAAGTATAAGCAACAACAAGACTGGTGAAATTGAATGACTACTAATAATACAGATCATTCACCCCCCATACTTAGGATAGAGTATATCCACAGATACACACACTAGAAAAGAGGTGAACAATAAACAGAAGAAGGAGAGAATAAGTCAAGATGAAACACATATATAAAAAGTAGACATTATTGAGGTGCATCTAAATAAATGCTAGATTTTAAGCCCTAGCTGGGTGCAAAGGCTAGGACAACGAAGTATCAAGGTTTAAGACGACATATGTAATGTGAATATTGTATTATCGTTATCATCTCGGTATGAGAACAACAACGTGGTCAACAATGCAAACGATGACACCTAGATAAGCAATCAGACGGGTGTCTACTACTGGGTAAATATAAGAGAAAGTCAAGTGAGGCACCGGTAGCACAAATGAAATCTTCGGTTCAAGGTCAGAATAGACTGAATGTATGGAGTTGAAAATTGTGGAGAAAGAAGGATCAATCATGGAACCCTCCACGTCAATCATTGTCTCAAAAATATATGGAACGTCAAGATTAGGAGACTCAATAAGAAAACCAATATTCAATGTACATAATGTAGAGAAATCTAAAATATTATCGAATATCTCATAGATCGGCTCATCCTTGTGAGGGTCATCAAGGAGAGAAGAAAGATCAATATCAGAAAAATCAGAAGACTCGATCTCGTGATTCGACAGGTTGGATGCACAATCAGGAAATGAAACTGAGTACAAAGGACTCACCACCTGCAGACAACCCTCGGGAAGGTGAGAAAAATCAAGCCAATTCGAGGAAGAGAACGAATGATTACACTCAAATAACGAGTTCTCTCTCGAGGTCAGAAAAGACTTCCGATTGATCAGGAGATGCAAGCTCACAGAAATCTAGGTCCAATTCAAAGAGATCATTGTTCTGCCTAAGTGAAGAGATCTAAGCTACATCCAAAGGATTGATGCAATCTGAAGGAAGAGATCTTGGGGCTCCCATCATGGTGAGGAATTAAATCAGATTAGGGTAGGAGGGAGGGATTAAGGAGAATGTGACTACTAATGATCTAGAGAGAAAGATCATAACCAACTCACACCAAGCACATAAAAACACAATGCAAACCACCTATTCACCTACTCACCTCAGTGATGACCGTAAAGGATTTGTCGTTAATCTTGTCAATTTTAGAGTAAGGTGATCATTTGAATCTTAGAAAGAGTTAGTGAGATGTTAGTTTCATGTATTTCTCTAAAGTCTGACCCGATTTCTTACGACTAGTTGCACCTACTTTCAACCGGTATGGATGTAAGTACAGACCTTAAAATGACAACCCGTTACTTAAGGATGGAGACTTATGTAGTGTCCTTTAAACCACCCACTCTGCTAAGGAAAGTACGGACCGTTACCCGTGTTTCCTCATTGATAAGTAGCTAATCATTTTTATAGAATCAATAGTCTATATGAAAATCTAGGCATGGCTTTATTCTAGTGTTCGTCTCTCACTCACTTTGCTAGTAAATTCAAACAATGAGATAGTTTCTCTCCAAAATCAAGGAATGAAACTGCTACGTTTGATTTTATAGGTCAAGTTCAATTAGTAGTCCTGATTTGTAATTTTTGTTTTTTTTCTCTTTTTTGTATTTTTTTTCAAATAACGTACAATTTTCCAATTTCTTTTGATATTATGTGAGTGAAAATAAGGAAGGATGTCGGAAATGCCAAGGCACGATTAAATACAATGATGCATGCAAGAGTTAAGAGATGCGTATCTTGTTGCCAACACTCTACATGCAGGGTGATCTACACAGAATTTAAATGCAGAAAATTAAACTAACCTAAATGATGCACGTGAACTATCCTAGCAATAACATCTATTAGCGGGCAAGGACCAATTAATTTGACCAAGTCTAAATTACACTCTACTCTATAGGTGCAGAAATTCTTGTTTAGGGCTTTGGATCTAATTAATTATTTGGCTCAAGCAAGTTAATAAAGCAATCACTAAGGGCTCAAGCATATAAAATCGTGTGAATAAAGAAAAAGAAGGCAATGAAAACAAAACAGATGAGGTCTTCCAAGTGCATCGACACTTGGGGAAACAGGCCCCGCACACAAGGTATATAGTGTTCTTTTTACAAGAGTTTTTGAATGGATAAAAGAAATACTAAAATCTATCTATGTTAAATGCTCTAAAAAATTTGTCTCTTTCAAATCTTCTTCTCCTCCTCCTAGGCTCTCCTACGACTCGGTGAAGAATCAAGATGCCTCCGCTTCACTTGGGTGTGTCGTCGCTCTTAATAATACTGCCTCACTCGTCAGGCCCTCATAAGAAAGAGGAAAGAAAAAATGTGTAAGATACACATCTATATAAATAAGAAAACAAATAATGGGAATAAATACAATGAATATGAACAATGAGATCACTGAATGAAAATATACACAAAAATAAGAGAAAGAAAACAAGTATAAACAACCCAAGAATAGTAGGTCAAAGGAAAGACCTAAGTACACTCATCATGCCTCCCCGACAATGGCGCCATTTGTTGGATAAGCTTTCTCAGGGTTTTTATTCCAATGAATTATTCACAAGTGAATATGTGGTCATCGCAACCCAAAGTAGTGTCAAACAAAAATTTATTTAAATCTCAAGCAAAAAATAATAAAGAAGAAAATGTAGCAAGAGAAAATTGCTATTTAATTTACCTATATAGCTAACAGGATCGAACTCAGGGTTATTCTATGCAATGAAAAATCAAAGATAGAATAAAGGAATCTTTATGCACACTATGCTTGGTTATTGTATTTTCTTTTTTATTTTTGTATTTTTATGGAATTTTAATTTCATACCCTTTTATTTGGATTTATGATTTTTAAAAAATATTTTTAATTTCAAGAAAGATTTAAAAACAAATGAATAATTAAAGAAAAATCAAAGCACCCACACACTCAACACTTTTATATTTTTTAAATTATGTGAAAGATAACTAGAAGATTGAACAAAAAATATTTTTGGTTTCTACACTTTTTCTGATGTTTATATTATTTTTCCATAATTTTTCACATTTTTAAGGCCTTTAAATAAATCAAAAATAAAGAATTAAATAAACTAAAAGTAAAATGAATGTTTTTAAATTTTAAAATAACAAATAATGTCAAAAATTGGTGAAATATACATAGAATGAGATATTTATTTTTATATTTTTTAGAAAGTGATTTTATGATTTTTTTGGATTTATAATTGAATTTCTATGAATTTTAAATGTTTTTTAAGAGTTTTCTACTTTTTGTGGGTTTTATGTGGAACAAAAATGTGAAAAATGGTTAGCCATTAAAATAAATCAAAAGAAGCATTTAAGAATTTTTTAGAAGTGTATTTTTATAATTTTTATGGTTTTTAATGCAAACAAGACATTTTTATGAAGTTTTTTATTTTTTATAAATAGTAAAAATGATGAAAATGCAATATGTGATTTATATATGACATAACTAATTAATAAGATGTTATATGAATTTTTGGGGATTTTTAGACATGTTTTTATATTTTTATTTGATTTTAAATATGCAAAAATAATGTTGACTCACAGGGACTAAAATGCAAATAATTAAAGTTTGTGGACTTAATAATAATATGAATAAAGGTATGGGGCATATTATGCAAAAAACCCAAGAAAACACGTGCACGAGAATCTGCGCACCATTGGATCGGACTTGGATGTAAAAAATAATCTCATGGTCCAAATTATAACTAAAAAATACTGTATTTTTATTGCAATTTTCACAAACTCACACTAAATATGTACTATAGTTCAAACAAGACTAAAGAGAAAATAAAATAAATGCGAAGAACAAAAGTGCAATTTCTTCAAATAAATACAAGATGACACGTGTCCTCATAGGGACTTATTTAAAAATAAAATAAAGAGAAGGGAAAAAGTGCAAATGTACCCATAAATGACGTGGAGGCGCATGTGACTCAGATGCTCTGTAACTCTAATCGGACGACTGACGAATATGTAATTCATCACTCTTAAAGTAGAAAATAGAGTCTTGTTCCCGAGTAATTAGCTACATATTTCCCCTTATATAATTCATAATTAGCATTCATGCATGCATAAGTAATATCTGCACTTTAGCATTCATATTTGCATTAAATAAGAAGCCTAATTCACTTGTAATTATTCACCTATTTATCTGTATTTTATACTCACTCCAAAGACATTAAAACCAACTCTATAATGTATATATTACTAAATAATAATACAAGGAAAATGACAAAAATTTCTAACTTGTAAAATTACCCAATAAAATCCCAAACCCAGTTGGAGACCTTAGACCTTAGAACACACATATCTATCTCATACAACCTCCAATCTAGGTCTACTCACTTTTAATTTAATACATACTCAGAGACCTTCAAAATGAGACCAATTTCATTTAAATCGGGGCTCATATGCAAAACTTGTGTTTTGGGATCTCATTGTACATTATTTGTATGTATATATGTACCCTTATATTTTAGTATTTTATTTGACCTCATCTCCATTTTTGGTCAATATGAAACTTGTATCTCATCGAGATCTACAACTTTCATGATTTGAGTTTTTCCAAATTCGGCCATCTTCTCTCTCTTATTCCACATTTTCTTTCGGCCATTCAGATCAGGCCACGTGGCGCCCTCTGGTTGCGCCATGCGGCCCGCTCATGATACGCCACGCGCCCCTTTTCTCCACCGTCCAATCCCTTTCCTTCTCTCCAGATCTGAGCCATCCATTCTCCCAGCTGATCTCCACCCTCCGATCATCTCCAGATCAGATCCCTTCCGTCCGCTAGCACCTCACCCTCAGCAAGCCACGTGTTGACTTGTGAACCGTCTGATCTTCTTCAGAAACCTTCATCCCCACCGCACACTTCTGCACTATCCTTAGCCCTTCGATCAGATCCTCCAGATCTCATCCCAGTCATCCTTTAGTGCCTTCACCCGCGCCTGCCATGCGTCACGCCCAACTCCATCTGATCTCGACTCCAGGATCTAATTCGGGCCCTTCTCTTTCGCTTTCTTCTGGCCGTTGGATCACTCGATCCAACGGTCCAAATACCGTCTTCTTCCTCGAGCCGCCTTACTCACGTACGTCGCCCACTTCGCACGCACGCCGCCCCCTTCCTATTTTCTCCACCACTACAACCACCATCTCCACCCTCTAGCACCTCCACCTCGTATCCCATGACTCCCTTATCCTCGCCTGCCACCACGATCTCCATAAAGTCCGTCGTCGTCGCTCCACGATGAAGGATATGGTAAGATCCTCAAGCGCATCACGGAAGCGTGAGCGTCATATCGAATATGATGAAGAACGACTAGTCTGACTAGTTGTTCTATGCAACAAAATTTAAAAATTTTCATGCGATGAAACCACATGATCCAAGAACGATTCTCGGGTCTTTTCATCTAGAACCACAATGCCTATAAAGGAATACCTTGAAGCGTGGTTGATCGAGTCTCTACGAAAATAGATCTCCTGTCTCAAGTATGATCATCGGAGAAGACGCTTGCGAGCACGGGGATGAGTCGTGTGATCCTCGCAATCCAACGAGTTGATCCAAGCACGGTGAACTCATGAAGTCATTGTACGAGATCGAATGCCTTTTTCATGAGCGTAGCACTCCAAAGAAGACGGAGAACGGAAGAATGTCGAAGTGGTGACGTGGTGGAGAGGGCGACAACGTATCCTCCTCTAGGGTTTGGTGGACGACCACAAAGAAGAGAGGGAAGAGAGTTGACATGTAGAATGAGAGAGAGAGAAGAGAGATGTACTTTAAAAGCATAACCCTAGAGAGCATGGTATGCCTCTCTATTTATAGGGTTTTGGGATCCATGGATCTCAATCCATGGGACACATAAAATCAATGGATGAGATTGATTTAAGTTTAATCCAATGGTCAAGATTGTTATTAGTAAAAGCCAACAACTAATAACTTAATTTAGATCAAATATATTTGATAAATCAAATACAATTTAAGCCTAAGTTAAATCAATCAAATAAAGGAGATAATTAACATGGAGATTGCATCTCCCATGGAATATGGTGGACGACCACCAATTCCACATTGGACTTGGTAGTTGTCCACTTGTTTCCAAGTGGGGAGCAATCTCATGAGATTGCAAATCTCCATGGAAATCTCCATTATTTAATCCAACAATTTTTGTTGTGATTTATTCTTCAAAAATAATTCATAATTAATTTTGAGAATATTGCAATCTTACCATTGGAAATTTGTGAATCACATTCACAACCCAAAACAAAATATAATTTACATTTTCAATTAATTACCCAATGTGTATCCAATACACATCAATAATTAATTAACAAATATAAATTATAATTAGCTCTCTCTAATACATTATAAATCACATTTATAATATATTATGAATAATTGGATACTACTATCCACATTATTCTTATCCACAATAATTGAATCACATTTAATTATATTTGATAATTTCTACATGCATCAGGATAATTAAATCACATTTAATTATCATTCTCCTAATGCTCAGATATAATTCAACTATGGAGTTATTCTTGAACTCTTTCAAGAATAATGCGCTTTCTCCGTAGATACTAGGAGATAAGGATAGGGCGATTGTATTGTTCCACATATAGTGACTTGAATATTGAGATCACATCTCAAATCCAGATCTCATGGACCTCTCATAGATGCTTGATTAAATTAAGGCCGTAAACCAAATCTAATCATTGCATCTGAATCTTATTCAGATCAATGCCCAATACATGGACTAAGATTAGGTCACTTCTCTATTGAGAGGAGTCACTAAAATCCAAACCTGTTTCATCACTCCCTCGGAATGGAAGAGTCATGGTTATACAATCGTTTATGATCACATCACCCTCAGGTATTCCCAACATCTGTACATCCTGCATACTGGAAGACCTATGATCATCCTGAAGATATAGATCAATTTTACACTGCCATCTTCAGGGTTTGATCACCAAGTTTCTCAATATTGGTCATTTGGAAATTTGTATAGATCATATGCTTTCCCAAAGCATATATCTTACCTTAATATTCGTGTCATGCTTCCAAAGCATGACAACCATGCATGGAATTTGATCATTCCCAATACCTCATGAGTGAGCTCATGTCTCCCGATTCACAAGTGAACCTGTATGATCCCTTTGAGAGATCGTATTACTCATATGTCCTTACATGCACACTAGCTCGCCGGTGTATAGACCTTGATTAGGTCATCAACCTATTGGTCTGCCAAATGTACATACTCAGACGTATAGTAATACATCTGTCTCTGGTCAGAGGATGCATGCCTATGCTGTGACAGTATTCAACATAGGTCTTTGGTTATCTCAATCTCGTTAAGTCAACCCATTGACTCAACTAATCTGACACCTCCGAATCACTATTCCCATGCATAGGACCTGCATCAAGAGGTTGGTCAGATATCAGCCAAATGAGAAAGGATTGCCATCTCCTACTCAGGTTGGAGATCATCACTTAATAATCATTTGATGGTGCTTGATGAGTCCTCTATCTAACTCCTTAGATATTCATCCAAGCATTAGCCTCTATGATTCAATCAATGAATCAACATCTGTATGATTATCAATTTCGCCATGGTACATAACCCTTATTGTACAGAGGGACCTTATAGTGCATTCATTCATTTAATCTCAGAAAGGGAGTGAAAAAACAATCAATAACTTTTATTGATAAATCATTTATTACAATAACATTTATTGCAGGAATAGTTCGTCTCGGGCTCACATTGCTAACAATCTCCCACTAGCCCTCAGAACCATTCAGGAACAATCCTTAAACCCATACTCATTACATGCTAGTCGAAAACCTTATGTGTCAGAGGTAAGAGGATAACAAAGCTGTCGGCGGAGGCCACCTTGGTGATAATGATATCACCACATTTTTGAATCTCCCAAATGATGTGGTATTTCCTTTGCACGTGCTTGCTCTTTTGATGCCATTTGGGTTCCTTTTCCTGGGTAATGGCTCCCATGTTATCGTAAAGTAATAGGATGGGAGTATCAGAGGAAACTACGCCAAGCTCCAGGATGAACTTGCGCAACCACACTGCCTCCTTTGTAGCATCCGATGCGGCAATGTACTCAGCTTCTGTTGTTGAATTTGTTGTAGTGTCGTGCTTCTTGCTTCTCCAGCTCACAACATCACCGTTCAACAGGAATACAAACCCTGATGTCGACTTTCGATCATCAATATCCGATTGGAAGTCAGAATCTGTATATCCCAAGACTTGGAGATCACCATCTCCATAGACCAAGATGTAATCTTGCATCCATCCTAGATATTTGAATATGTTCTTTACTGCATTCCAGTGTTTTTCTCCACAGCAGGATTGGTAACGACTTACCACTCCCACTGCATGGCAGATATTTGACCTAGTACACATCATGACATACATTAAGCTTCCTACAACTGATGCATAAGGGCATCCAGCCATGGCTTTTTTTCCTCAACAGTTTGAGGAGCCATCCCTTTAGACAGGTGGATACCATGTCTTAACGGGAGGAAACCTTTCTTAGAACTATCCATACAGAATTGTTCAATAATCTTCTTAATCTACCCATGTTGTGACAATCCCAATATTCTCCTCTCAGTTTCTGAACAACTTCGGACCCAAGAAGTAAGAGACTTCTCTTTTCATCTCAAATGTATGGTATAGCCAAATCTTCACACTGGTCATCATCCCTGTATCATTCCCAATGACAAGGATGTCATCTACGTAAAGTACAATGAACACAATGGTGCTCCCACTAAGCTTCTTGTACATACAAGTTTCATCAGGATTCTGCACAAAATCATAACTCTTTATGGTTTCGATAAATCTGATGTTCCACCTATGAGAAGCTTGCTTAAGCCCATAGATGGATTTCTTCATCTTACATACTTTGCCATCCTCAATTATGAAGCCCTGGGGCTGCTCCATATAGATATCCTCCTCGAGGTATCTATTGAGGAAAGCCGTCTTGACGTCCATCTGCCAGATGTCGTAGTCAAGATATGTAGCTATAACTAGCAGTGTCCTGATGGATTTAAGCATAACCATAGGAGAGACTGTCTCATCATAGTCTATGCCTTCTCTATGTGTGTAGCCCTTGGCTACAAGCCGTGCCTTGAAAGTCTCTACTTTCCCATCAAGTCCCCTCTTTCTCTTGAAGATCCATTTACACCCAATGGGTTTTACCCCTTTAGGTGGATCCTCTAGGATCCATACACCATTCTTATGCATGGAGTCAATTTCTGACTTCATTGCTAGCATCCATCTATCCATGTCATGATCCGCGAGTGCTTCATCAAATGAAGAAGGATCATTGTCAGTTTCACCTAACACATGGAATCCATACCTTTCAGGTGGTGCGACCACCCTCAAACTCCTTCGAAGAGGTATGGGTGTTTCATCTTTATTTATCTTCAGTTTCTATCTCAGGAAGCTCAGAATCCTCTGGGGATTCAATGAGTTCCTTTACATCATTTTTGTCTTGACCTTTTGAGGAAATCATTCTTCAGAAATTTCACATCTCTAGAAACAAAAACCTTTTGGGTCTCAGGGTCATAGAGTTGGTATCTAATACCATATCTAACATACCCAATGAAGTAACACTCACAAGAGCGAGATTCTAGCTTACTTGCATCCACGTTCTTCGCATGGACCAAGCAACCCCAAACCCTCAAGTGATTAACACTAGGTTTGGTTCCATACCAGAGCTCATGAGGAGTCTTAGGTACAGATTTGCTAGGAATCTTATTCAGGATATATATTGCAGTCTCTATTGCATATCCCTTGAAACTAAGTGGTAAATGTGCTTTGCTCATCATTGAACGAACCATATCCATGATAGTCATGTTGCGTCTTTCAACAACACCATTAAGTTGGGGAGTTCCAGGAGAAGTGAGATTGGAGACAATTCTATTCTCTTTAAGATATTCCTTGAATTCATCTAAGAGGTACTCACCACCTCGATTAGATCGAATCTGTTTAATCTTCTTATCGGTTTGGTTATAAACCAAAGCCTTGAATTCTTTTAACTTTTCAAAGATTTCGGATTTATGATGTAATAGGAAGACAAACCCGTATCGCGAATGGTAATCAATAAACGTCAAATAATATCGATATCTAATTCGAGTCGTGGTACTGAAGGGACCACATACATCGGTATGTATTAGGTCAATAATACCTTCGCATCTTATAACCTTGTTACGAATAGGCATCCTAGTCATTTTACCTTGAATGCAATATTTGCAGGTAGGCAAAGGTTGAACCTGTAGAAAATCCAAAGGTCCATCTTTTATCGATCTATTGATCTTATCAACAGATAAATGACCAAGCCTTTGATGCCAAATCTCATTCGAAAGATTTTCATCCTCCCTGGATCTTATAGGGTTTTTATTAGTGGCTGTAACATTCATGATACATTTACCAATGCACAATTCATAGACTCCAGAAAAAGTCAAAATACCATCCGCAATAAATTTATCACAATGATTTATTACTAATTTATTACATAATAGGAATGAATATCCACTTCTAACTAATTTAGATACAGATATCAAATTCCTTCTGACTTCAGGTACATAAAGACACTCTTTAAGTACTAGGACTCTACCACTAGATAATGATAGTCGATAGGTCCCGACGACGACTGCTGCAACACTTGCATCAGATCCCATCTGGATGACTATCTCCCCTTCTTCCAGATTTCTAGTTTCCTGAAACAAATGCAACAAATTGCATACATGAACAGAAGCACCAGAATCAACAACCCAACTTCCTTCTCGTCCGATGAGAAAATTGGTTTCAATGATGAAAGTAGATTTCATACCTGCTGGGGCTTTACCTTTGTCGACCGACTTCAGGTATTCCGGGCAGTTACGCTTCCAGTGCTCCGACTTCTTGCAGTGGTGACAGACGTCGGTTTTCTTCAATGCTATCAGTGTGGATGCATTGGAAGATGAGCCAACACCTTGACTCTTCTTCTTTCTCTTCTGAGCTAGGCCCTTCCGAGAACCTTGCTTCCGACCTCGCTTCCCTCTGACCTGTGCAACCATTGCACTGCCAGTGGGATCATCTTTCTTCATTACGTCTTCTGCAGACTTTAATGCAACAAGAAGTCTAGCATTATTCAAGTCCAACTTGTTCATGTGGAATGAAATTACAAAATTATTGAAAGACTTGGGAAAAGACAACAGAATGAAGTCAGCTTGCATTTCTGTATCCATATTTGCCCCAAGAGTCTCCAGCTCAGACAATTACCCAAACATTTTGAGTACATGTTCTCGGATTGAAGTTCCTTCCTGCATCTTGTAGCGAACGAGCTCTTTCACAGTGTTATAACGCTGGGTGCGGTTAATGTCACCAACCATATATTTCAAATTCTTCATTATTTCCTGGATGTGCTCATCTCCACATGTTGCTTCTGAAGAACATTGGAGAGAGAACCCACGATATAACATCTTGTCAAGATATGATCTTCATCATACTTGTCATTGTATTGCTTTTCTTCCTTCGATTTATGGCTTTCATGCTTGTCTTCTGTGAGCACATAACTTATGCGCTCAGCCGAGAGAACAAGCTCCAAATTACGGATCCAATCCGAGTAATTTGATCCGGTCAACTAGTTGACCTCCAGAAGCCTGCTTAATGGGTTCATGGACTTCATTTTCTGAAATTAAGAATGCATTATATTAGAACATATAATCATACATTCAAATTTATAATATTTGATTAAGGTATTTTAAATCAATATATTCTTGCATTGTTAACTTTGAAAGTTCATTCCCTTAATCACTTTCAAAGCAAGAGATACACTTACCGTTATATCTCTAGCAAGAACTGGGATCTCCTCTTTATCTTTGTCACATCACAATAATATGAGAATCTGCGACTCCAATAAAGAGAAGCGGGAACACATTCCGTCTTGCAAGTCCAACTTGCATTTCCCAATTCGATCTTTAACACCCGGTCCCGCCACCCCTAAGGTGATGTTGACTCGTCATTAATTGAACCAACCGTCAACAGGAATAATACTCGCTATGCGCAATCCAATATCGCCCCAATAATATGAGGATCTGATATTGGGGTCACTACGCATACGGCCTTACTCTTTCGAGAAGCAAAGAACTGTCACTTCGTACAGGCGTCTCATATATGCAATCCCTGGTGATGGAAACCCTTCGCCTTGTCGGGAGACCATGGATGTCACTTATGTGATCCTCCACCTCTTATTCAAATTTTAATCAATTATCATGAATCATATTCATATAATTAATTCTTCCAAGGGAAATAACGATTCTATTCATAATAGAGTGTTTCAATTGGACATAATTAATTCAGTCATATTAAATTAATTATCAATCCAATTCAATCAACAAACTTGATTGTTTTTACTTGAATATATATATATATATGGTATTATCTATAAGTACATATTAATTCAAATTTTTAAAATTAGAAAAATACATCTTTATTTCTCCCGCATTATAGAGTCCCTACCCGTTGTCATTGCCAGTACTGATGAAAGTGGGATGGACTGCAACCGGTGCGACCCGCTACCCCAATTCTTCCCGACTAGACACCATATCCACCTCAGGAAAGGATAATGCCAAATAGATCAATATGTACTTGAGATGATCATCGGTTCTTCAACCGAAATTATACCATATAGTAATAATCAAAACATTTTTGATTATAAGGAAATTTGCTAGACAAATTCCCTATCTTATTCAAGCAAGGAGTTTGATGATTGTGTTTCCAATTATGATCTAGATCAAATCTAATCAATTTATTGTTGAAGTCAAGTAAATTAAGAAAATAATCATCATTAAATATTTATCAAATATTTTCCATAATTATTCCATGAAATTAACAATTAATTTCACTAATTGACAATCACATGGTTCTTGATTAGGAATGCAATTTCAGCACTGACCCCTACTAACTAAAATTAACATATCTCAATCAATTTAAATCTAAATTAGACAAAATCAATTTTTAAAGATTCCTAATTTAATTTAGGACAGAACCTAAGTGATATTTCATGCATTTCGAGGCAGATCAAAACAATAATTAACTCATTAATCATGTTAAGATTCGCAGTTCCCGCAACAGTGAATACATGTTCATTAAAACAACCATATCTCGAGCAAACGGAATCCAAATTACGTAAACTCAGATCTTATGGTTTCCTTATTTAATGGGAAACAAAATCCAAGTGATTAATTTGTATTTAAACATTTTAAACAGGGCCGAATTCATTCACTAAACAGATGTGCGAAAAACAAATGCGACAAAAACTTTCGCGACCTTAACGAACCCAAGTCGTCCTAGGTTTGCGGATCGTATCCAAAACTTTTGACCTAAAACTCTGATGCCACTTGAAGGATATGGTAAGATCCTCAAGCACATCACGGAAGCGTGAGTGTCGTATCAAATATGACGAAGAACGACTAGTCTGACTAGTTGTTCTATGCAGCGGAATTTAAAAATTTTCATGCGATGAAACCACATGATCCAAGAACGATTCTCGGATCATTTTATCTAGAACCACAACAAGTATAAAGGAGCCTCTTGAAGCGTGGTTGATCGAGTCTCTACAAAAAGAGACCTCTGTCTCAAGTCCGATCGTCGGAGATGACGCTTGCGAGCGTGGGGATGAGTCGCGTCATCCTCGCAATCCAACGAGTTGATCCAAATACGGTGAACTCCTGACCTCGTCATACGAGATCGAATGCCTTATTCATGAGCGTAGCACTCCAAATAAGATGGAGAACAGAAGAACGTTGAAGTGGCGACGCGGCGGCGAGGGCGACGACGTAGTCCTCCTCTACGGTTTGGTGGACGGACACCAAGAAGAGAGTAAAGATAGTTGACGTGTAGAATGAGAGAGAAGAGAGATATGCTTCAAAAGCATAACCCTAGAGAGCATGGTATGCCTCTCTATTTATAGGGTTTTGGGATCCATGGATCTCAATCCATGGGACACAAAAAATCAATGGATGAGATTGATCTAAGTTTAATCCAATGGTCAAGATTGTTGTTGGTAAAAGCCAACAACTAATAACTTAATTTAGATCAAATATATTTGATAAATCAAATACAATTTAATCCTAAATTAAATCAATCAAATAAAGGAGATAATCAACATGGAGATTGCATCTCCCATGGAATATGGTGGAAGACCACCAATTCCATATTGGACTCGGTAGCCGTCCCCTTGTTTCCAAGTGGGGAGCAATCTCATGAAATCTCAAGAGATTACAAATCTCCATGAAAATCTCCATTATTTAACCCAACAACTTTTGTTGTGATTTATTCTTAAAAAATAATTCATAATTAATTTTGAGAATATTGCAATCTTACCATTGAAAATTTCGAATCACATTCACAACCCAAAACAAAATATAATTTACATTTTCAATTAATTACACAATGTGTATCCAATACACATCAATAATTAATTAACAAATATAAATTATAATTAGCTCTCTATAATACATTATAAATCACATTTATAATATATTATAAATAATTGGATACTGCTATCCACATTATTCTTATTCACAATAATTAAATCACATTTAATTATATTGGATAATTTTACATGCATCAGGATAATTAAATCACATTTAATTATCATTCTCTTAATGCTCAGATATAATTCAACTATGGAATTATTCTTGAACCCTTTCAAGAATAATGCGATTTCTCCGCAGATACTTGGAGATAAGGACAGGGCGATTGTATTGTTCCACGTATAGTGACTTGGATATTGAGATCACATCTCAAATCCAGATCTTATGGATCTCTCATAGATGCTTGATTAAATTAAGGCCGTAAACCAAATCTTCTCATTGCATCTGAATCTTATTCATATCAATGTCCAATACATGGACTAAGATTAGGTTACTTCTTTATTGAGAGGAGTCACTAAAATCCAAACCTGTTTCATCACTCCCTCGGAATGGAAGACTTATGGTTATACAATCATTTATGATCACATCACCCTCAGGTATTCCCAACACCTGTACATCCTGCATATTGGAAGACCTATGATCATCCTGAAGATATAGATCAATTTTACACTGCCATCTTCAGGGTTTGATCACCAAGTTTCTCAATCTTGGTCATTTGGGAATTGGTATAGATCATATGCTTTCCCAAAGCATATATCTTACCTTCAAATTCATGTCAGGCTTCCAAAGCATGACAACCATGCATGGAATTTGATCAGTCCCGATACCTCTTGAGTGAGCTCATGTATCCCGATTCACAAGTGAACCTGTATGATTCCTTTGAGAGATCGTATTACTCATATGTCCTTACATGCACACCAGCTCGCCGGTGTATAGACCTTGATTAGGTCATCAACCTATTGGTCCGCCAAATGTACATACTCAGATGTATAGTAATACATCTGTCTCTGGTCAGAGGATGCATGCCTATGCTGTGACGGTATTCAACATAGGTATCTAAGGCGACAAGTTAAACATGGGAGACACATCCAGCTTTTAGCCTAATCCCCTCTAGGCCGCGTAACCTTTGCTATTTGTTTGATAAACTCACACTTAAAATCAACCAGATTAATCAGACTCGGTTCCGAGTCCTTCACCGTGTTGAGTGTGAAAATACAGGGGTTGGATTCAATTGCTTGCTTCAGGTAGGAGTCAAATCCTATCTTTCACTTATAACTCCTGATTCTTCTTCTCGCCATCCAAGATGACCAACTGGGGGGATATCGACTCCCGTTTTGCAATCTCTCTTTAAGCCTCCCACGAAGCTCATCTTCACTAGTCCAAGCACAACTTGGACTAAATAGAGCTCATGACCCTCTTGAGTTCTGGATCCCACAAACCCAGGGTGGTTACTCTCAAACCAACCCTTTTCTCTCCTCTGATCTCACCGAGGAAGACCATAGCCTCGGTAAGAATCCCTTCCTTGATATGTCCTCTAATCAAGACCATCTTCTTTACCCAAGAGAAGTGGACAAGATGCTGCCTAAGAAACCCCCAGAGCTAGAGGAGCCCAGAGATGACCCCCTGCACCAAATCCTGGCCCAACTATCTAGAGCCGAATAGCTAAATGCATATCTGATGGCAAGAATGGGACATGTGATTGAGGATGAAGGAATTGGTATACCAATGGTAGATGCCTACAATCCTGTAGAGAATGAAATACATAGATGGCTAGTACCTAAGGTCCCCCCTGAAGTGTTCGAGCTGAAGCCCCACTTTCTGAGCTTGCTGCCGAAGTTCAACGGAAATGCCAATGAAGAGCCATATGCCTTCCTTAGAGACTTCGAGCTACTTTGCAACAACTTTAGTCACCCTAGGGTTGGGCAAGACTACATCAGGCTGAAGGTCACCCCGTTTGCCTTAAGAGATAACGCCGCACATTAGTTGAAGAATCTCGGGGTGAGATGTACAACCTGGATGCAGTTCAAGGACCTATTATTGAAGAAGTTCTACTCACTCAGTAGGACTAACAAGATGAGAACCAAGATCGCTAGTTTCTCCCAGGGACACAATGAACCATTCCGTGAAGCATGGGACCGATTTAATGATTTAATGCAGAAATGCCTATGCCACGACATTACAAAAGTGATCTTAGTCTAGACCTTGTTCTGTGGCGTAACCCGGAGATGCAGGGGTTAGTGAGTGCCGCCTGTGGGGGAAGCTATCTGAATAAAAATGAAGACGTTGTATGGAAGATCCTAGAGAAGATGACGGAAATAGGCAGATCTCAGGCCACCAGGGCCTATCAGTTGTCTCCTTCAAGCCTATCCAATGAGACAACTAGGAGGACAATAGCGGATCTGACGGACGACCTCATCCCCAGCATAAGAATAATAGCTGATAAATTAACCATGGTCAAGCAGATTCATAAGAGGGTCACTGACCTTGAGGCACTCTCACAATTGCCGAAATAAGTGGAGGAACTTACTGAGAAGGTAGCCAAGATACTATTACCTGCCCCTCTTGCACCACCTGTACCTGTACACCGAGTGCATCTTACAGGAACAGGCACCGGGGCCTCAGAGTAGCTGGGTAGAGGAGCAGACATACACTCAACAGGTTCAACACGCACCCCCACAAGTGGAGACAGGATACGAGGAGCCTCCGCATGTGTTCGAGATCAACAAGCTGTGGTACAACAATGACCCCATCGGTAGACAGTCGGGGATAGGGAATGGTCAACCCCACCGACCTTCCCTAGCTTACCAGGAAACCAGCTCCATCCCCTCACCAATCTTTGTACAGTACTGGCCCAAACATGGGTACCAGCCTCAGCAGCACCACCAGCAATAGCGCACGTTCCACTCGGGCCAGCAGGGACCTCCACCTTCCCATCAGCAGCAACAGTACTGGTAAGGCCAGCAGGGCCTATACATGAACTCATCCTCGAGTCAGCACCAACTAGCCCAGCCGACCAGTGAATTGGAGTCCCTCACCTTGGCGATCCAGACCCTGACTGATAGGGTCCAACAGATTCGGAATGACTATCTGGATATGAGAACCGATATGAATCGTGTCTCCCGTACCCAGGACCAACAGATGGTGCCAAAGACCCTAATTCCAGCCTAGGTTCAGGCCAACTCGAATAGCTTGAATCAACGTCAGAACCGACCACGAAATCAAGTATACTATTCGGATAACTCTTTATCTAATCATGAGATCCTTTCGTACGATAATGTAAATCATATGTCCCTCAGGAGTGGAAGGACCGTGATTGTACCTGATCGGGCACGAGCAATGGAGGAAGAAGTCGCCAAGTCTCTACCTGAGGAGAACTTGGATGCATAGGAGAAGCAACACCACCACCATCGGCAGAAGAAGAGGACTTCTGAGTCCTATAAGAAGCAGGAGAACCGCACCAGCAGTGAGTCCGGTGAGACCGATGAAGAGCTCGCACCTCCATCTGAGGAGGATGTCCCAGCAGTCACGGAAAATGCATCACCAGTTTTGCAGCAGAAATTTTATTTTAGTCATAGTCAGAGTCAGAGTCAGAGTCAGTTTCAGTTTCAGAGTCATATACCGAACTCAATTCCTAGTTTAAATGAAAATCTTTCAGTTACGAAATTTGAGTTGGCATCAATAATCCCTTTCCCCCGAGCTCTTAAGGGTGGAAAGAAGAAAACTCAAAAAATACAAAAAGATGACCCTGAGACGGTAGAGTTTTGCAATAAACACATCAAGGTTACAATCTCTTTTAACAAGTATGTGGAGATGACACCTGCATTTCAGAAATACCTTAAGGTAAGATGCACACCTACTAGGGTCAGCAGGAAGACCAAAAGCCATGTTGAGAAATATGTTTTGTCAGTAGCCACTACTTACGTAATAAAGAATTCATTTCTGAGGAAACAAAGAGACATGGGTGCACATTATGTGGTGAGTCATGTCGATGACACTGCGTTTGCACGCACTCTCCTTGATAACAGCTCCTCAATGAACTTAATGCCTACAACCCTCTTTGAGCGGCTTAATCTCGGACCTCTTAGGAAATTCAGAGCCCTACTTCAGTTTGCGGAAAAATCAACCAAGAGGTCCCAAGGAGAATTGAGGAATGTTGTCATAAAAGTCGAGGATTAGGAATACATGATGGACTTTACAGTCCTCGATATGGAGACCCCTCGCAATTGGAGAGATTCCCAGATCATATTAAAAAGGCCCTTCCTCAGAACAACATGGGCCTTATTTGATTATAAGATTGGGAAAATCCAGTTCCAAATTCCAGGCGGAGACGAGGAACTTAAGATGAATCAGACCAGATGGCAGAGACCGGATTCAGAATCCAGCACCGTGTACTCTTTGTCCGAAGCAGATTGTATTCATGTAGACACTGTTGGGCCATGGAGATCGAACCCAGCTAGCACTGATGAATCCCTCTCCTCCGGAGAAGATCTTGTGCATGAGTTAGTTTGCAAGGTCCTTAGAAACGAGTGCAGTGCAGAATATGCATCTCCCTACATCTTCAATGACTTAGAGGCCCAGCTGGGCCTGTGAGTCCTTCCCTCTTTAAGACAATCAGAAGATGAGGATGACGAATCAGACATGGATTTTTTTGATTGCTTGGAGACCTTTGACGATCCGACTCCAGAGCCGAATGAATTGGTGGCAGCAATTTCAAGGACAAATCCAACTACTGCCAGCACAGAGCCAGATTTGATTGAGCCAGATTTCCTTGATGATCATATATTACTTGAGCTCAAACCTTTACCCACTACACTCAAGTATGCCTTCCTTGCAGGACAAGAGAAGAAGTATCCGATCATCATCAGCTCGCGATTGACCGAGGAGCAGGAATCTCGCTGCTAGAGATCCTGGAGAGAAATCGTAAGGCGATAGGCTAGGGTATTTCCGATTTCCACGGGATAAACCCCGCTCTGTGTTCGCCCCATATCTACTTAGAGAATGAGGCTAAACCCTATCGTGAATTCCAACGTCGGTTGAATTCAAATCTACGAGAGGTAGTGAAGAATGAGATAGAGAAATGGTGCAATGCGGGTTTTATTTATCCCATCTCCGACTCCATATGGGTGGCCCCAATCCATGTTGTCCTGAAAAAGTCGGTAATTCAGACGACCACCAATGAAGATAGAGAGGAGATCGTGACACGAGTACGCACATCGTGGCGCGTTTGTGTGGATTACATATGCATGAATGCTATGACGAAGAAGGATTATTTCCCCTACCATTCATTGATCATATCTTAGAGCTGTTAGCGGGGAAAGAATTCTTCTTCTTTTTGGACGGGTTTTTGGGCTACAATCAAGTAGCCATAACTCTTGAGGATCAGGAGAAAACGACGTTTACATGCCCCTTTGGTACCTATGCTTTCAGGCGCATGCCCTTTGGGTTATGCAATGCTTCCGGTACTTTTAAAAGGTACATGATTGCTGTATTCTCCGGAATGGTCAGCGAATTCCTAGAAGTCTTCATGGATGACTTCTTGGTCCACGGAGATTCCTTCGATTCAGGTTTAAGGAATCTGGACCGAGTCCTCAAATGATTTTGTGAGGTCAATCTGGTGCTCTCCTAGGAGAAAAGTCACTTCTTGGTATAAGAGGGCATTGTGTTGGGGCATGTCATCTCCAAGTGAGGAATGGAGGTTGATCCTGTCAATGTAGATGTGATCAGATGACTCCAGCCACCAACCGATGTGAAACAGTTGCGGTCTTTCCTCGGGCATGTTGGATTTTATCGAAGATTTATCAAGGATTTCTCTATGATTGCCCGACCGGGAACTAATCTTTTAGGCAAGGACATGGATTTTATTGTTGATCACAAATGTCTTGAAGCCTTTAAGCGACTACAAGGAATGATCATGGACGCCCCGATCCTACAAACCCCAGATTGGTCTCTGCCTTTTGAGATCATGACAAACGCCTCAGACTTTATTGTTGGGGCTGTGCAAGGACAGAGGAAGGATGGCGCCCCGTTCTCCTTACACTACGCAAGCAAAGTGCTCGATACTGCTCAGCGTAACTATACGGTTACAGAAAATGAGATGCTTGCGGTAGTGTTTGCCTTGGATAAATTCAGATCTCACTTAATCAGATCCAAGGTAATTGTGTTCACTGACCACACAACACTACGTTACTTAATGGAAAAGAAGGACGCGAAGGCGCGTCATCTTAGGTGGATTCTGCTTATCCAGGAGTTTGATTTGGATATTCGTGATAAACCTAGAAAGAAGAACGTAGTAGCTGATCACCTCTCCCGTCTCGAGGATCTTAATGCTTCTGAGGATTCACCGATTCGAGACTCCTTCCCTAACGAGTCGATTTTTGTTTTCGACTCACTCTCATGGTATGACAATATCGTGAACTATCTTGTCTCCAAGAAAGTTTCCGAAGATTGGCTCAAGAGCCACATAGATCGACTGAAGTCGGACTCGAGACATTACCACTGGGAGGATCTGATCCTTTTCTTTGAAGGACCGGATTGTGTCTTGAGACGGTGTATTCCTCAGGAGGACTATCAAAGTGTCCTTTCTTTATGCCACAGTCTTGAGTCAGGAGGACACCACTCTAGGAAGAGGACCACATGGAATGTACTTCAGCGTGGCTTATACTGGTCGACTCTGTTTCACAATGCAATCACCTTTGCGAAGTCGTGCCCAGTATGCCAGCGAATGGGAGAAACCGTTGGTTACAAGGATGAGATGCCAATGCAGCCTGTCATCATTTGTGTTGTCTTTGACGCCTGAGGCATCGACTTCATGGGCCAATTACCTTTTAGCCACAGATTCGAATACATCCTTCTTGCGGTAGACTATCTGCCAAGGTTGGTGGAGGCTATCCCAACCCGAGCTGCAGACAGCAGGACTGTCTGCAAATTCAATAGAGATCACATCATCTCTAGGTTCGGGATCCCAAAAATATTGATATCAGATGGGAGTAGCCACTTTGTAAATAGAGACGTGAATAAGCTCTTGAAGGATTACGACATCGAACACCGTGTCGCTAGTCCTTACCACCCACAGACCAATGGCATAGCTGAGGTGTCGAATAGGAAGGTGTGCGCGCACACACACACACACACGCACACACACACACACCCACGTACACCCACACCCACACACGCATGCCCGCACGCACACATGCCCGCCCGCCCGCACGCACGACCGCCTGCCCGCATGCACACCCACACACGCACACGCGCACACATGCACACACGCGCACACCCGCACACCCACACACGTGCACACACGCACGCTCGCACGCACACGCACGCGTGCACACACGCAAACACACACGTGCACGTGCACACGCACACATGAACACACTCATGCGCACTTGCACACGCACGTACGCATACACGCACACACACAGACAGACTGGAAGGACTGGTCTCAGATCTTGGATCAAGTCCTATGGGCTTATAGGACAGCTTACAAGACACCGTTAGGAACTTCCCCATTCAGCATGGTATTTGGGAAGCCGTGCCATTTGCCCGTAGAGTTAGTGCACAAATCAGAATGGGCAATCAAAAAGGTCAATTGGAACACACACCTAGGGCAGAAACAGAGATACATGGATCTGAATGAGCTTGTGGAAGTCAGAAACCGAGCATAAAACAACAGTTTGTGTACAAGGACAAAGTAAAGCATTGGCATGATAGATATATCAGACGGAAGACCTTTGTTCCTGGACAGAAGGTATGGTTGTTCAATGCAAGGCTGAAGGTTTTCCAAGGCAAGCTGAAATCCAAGTGGACTTGCCCATTCATTGTCCGTGTTGTGCATGATAGTGGATGTGTTGAGATCTCGGATCTCACAGATGATGCACAGACATTCCTCGTCAATGGACAACTGTTGAAGCACTTCGTCGAACCCAATGAACAATTAGTCCACGTTGAGGAGATTGTATTCATGCGCAAGACAAATTCAACAGGTACACATAGAGCCGTGCAGGGGGGACCGATGCCCATTTTGTATATATATTCATCCACTTTCCCTCTTGACCTCATCCGCCCCATTTTTGATCTTCTTCTACACTTAGGCTGCTAGAGCCTAAGTATAGGGGGGCAGGACGACTTCTATACATTTTTGCTCTTTTGGCTCTCTTACGCTTAGCACGAGCTATGTCTTCTTCCTTGCTTTTCATGCTCTAAGGACACAACACACGTTAAGTATAGGGGGCGTGTATATATTACATATATACTTTACCCATAGCTCATACTTTCACGTATTTTCGTATATACTATGCAATAATTACATGATGGGTAAAAATGGAGATTTGTTTTTGTAAAATAAATGTATACTTGTATATTGTATAACACGTGTATACATTGTATAATACTTATATAATTCTTGAAAAGTTGTTGTAAAATAGGAGGTATACCAAATTTTTGAAAAAAAAACAAAAACAAAAAATAGGCTTCTTATTTACTCTTGCACACAATCTCTACATCTAAAAAAAGAGTCTTGCATTTTCATTCATCCGCATACATGTCATCTACATGTCGTCTGCATGTCTTGCATATGCAAAGTTAAAAGTTAGTGGGTGCTGAACCAAGTTATGGGTAGACGTTTAGGAAGGACTTGATTTGACCTTAATCCACCTAATTTTAGGGGAACCTTATAGGAAATGGAGTTAAGATTTCTCAGGTCAAGTGACATAATTCTTTGAGTACGCAAGTCTATGTTCACATGTCATATTGATTAGTCTAAGTAAGAATATCTCGTGCACACGCATGAATCTTTTAGATAATGACCAAACTTGGACAAGCACAATGCACATAGCTCTTCATTGATTAGGTAGTGAGGAGGTAGAATCCTTTAGCTTGGAGTAGCACACGGGTGGAAACATCCGTCCTCCTCTAGGGAGGGTTGTGCATCTCAACCTAGTCTGGTGGTGTTGACGTCTAAAGACAGGACGTTGTGGGTTGCAATAATGCTTCAAAAGAGGGATAGTCTACTGGCTCGAGAGGAAAAACACCTGATGTACATGTTGAACCTTGTATATAGTCCGAAAAAAATGCAAAAACTCCAAAAAAATAAGACAGGTCAAAGTGAAAATAAAATACCTGTCGGAGTATGTATATTATCAAGAAATCTGCAGCTGGATGACTTGGCTACACTGGTCAGGCATCCCGAGATAGGTAGCTACACTGGCTACCGTCCATTCTTTCTCCACCCCCTCCTCTTGAGCTGGTCAAACTTGAACTTAGAAGGGAATACCCCGCTCCTCGTGGAAAGAGTTACTGGATTGGGGAATTAGAGTTACCTTTTTAGCGGAGGATGCTTCTTAGCCATTTCTGATGTGGAGAGCTATTTTACAATTACACCGTACAAGTGAGAATCATAGTCATCAGAACTTTGCGTTTGAGGATTTGTTCTGACCTGATTATTGACGAGTCTTGAATAGAAGACTTGTGGAACTTAAAGTTTGTTAGGTCTTAAGTTCAGATCACAATAAGGTTCCGCCACACAATTAATCCAAAGGTCGAGTCAAACTCCATTTTCAACTTTTGTTCATGACCATGGTATGGAACCTAAAATCATTTCACTCTTGCATTTCATTTTAGTTGCTCGGGGACGAGAAAGGTTTAAGTATAGGGGGTTGATGAATATGTAATTCATCAATCTGAAAGTTGAAAATAGAGTCTTGTTTCCGAGTAATTAGCTGCATATTTCCCCTTATATTGCATAATTAGCATTCAGCATGAATAAGTAATATCTGCATTTTAGCATTCATATTTGCATTAAATAAGAAACCTAATTCACTTGTAATTATTCACCTATTTATCTGTATTTTATACTCACTCCAAAAGACAATAAAACCAACTCTATACTGTATATATTACTAAATAATAATACAAGGAAAAGGCCAAAAATTTGTAACTTGTAAAATTACCCAATAAAACCCCAAATCCACTTGGAGACCTTAGACCTTAGAGCGCACATATCTATCTCATACAAACTCCAATCTAGGTTTACTAATTTTAATTTAATACACGCTCAGAGACCTTCAAAATGAGACCAATTTCATTTAAATCGGAGCTCGTATGCAAAACTTGGGTTTTGGGACCCCATTGTACATTATTTGTATGTATATTTGTATGCTTATATTTTGACATTTTATTTGACCTCATCTCCATTTTTTATCAACATGAAACTTGTAGATCTCATTGAGATCTACAACTTTCATGTTTTGAGTTTTTCCAAATTCGGCCATCTTCTCTCTCTTATTCCATATTTTCTTTCGGCCATTCAGATCAGGCCACGTGGCGCACCCTGGTTGCGCCACGCGGCCCGCTCATGACGCGCCACACGCCCTTTTCTCCATCGTCCGATCCCTTTCCTTCTTTCCATATCTGAGTCATCCATTCTCCTAGCTGATCTCCACCCTCCGATCATCTCCAGATCAGATCCCTTCCGTCCGCTAGCGCCTCACCCTCAGCAAGCCACATGTTGACTTGTGAACCATCTGATCTTCTCCATAAACCTTCATCCCCACCGCACACTTCCACACTATCCTTAGACCTTCGATCAGATCCTCCAGATCTCATCCCAACCTTCCTTTAGCGCCTTCACCTGTGCCCGCCACGCGTCACACCCAATGCCATCTGATCTCGACTCCAGGATCTAATCCGGGCCCTTCTCTTGCACCTTCTTTTGGCCGTTGGATCACTCGATCCAACGGTCCAGAGACCGTCTTCTACCTCGGGCCACCTTCCTCGTGCACGTCGCCCACTTCGCACGCACGCCGCCCCCTTCCAATTTTCTCCATCACTACAACCACCATTTCCACCCTCTAGCACCTCCACCTCGTAGCCGATGACTCCCTTATCCTCTCCAGCCCCCACGATCTCCATGAAGTCCATCTTCGTCGCTCCACGACCCCCAAGAAGCCTTACCTTCCATCACTGCCACCTCCACCTTCTTCCTATAAATACCCCGCCTCCGGCCACCTTCGACCCTATCCGTCATTGCATGAAAGAACCTAGAGCTACCCTCTACCTATCAGTGACAGTGATTTGGGCCTAGAAGCGAGCGACGATAGGATTCTTCTCCGACAAAATCCACGGCCAACTTCACCGTGCCTCTGCTCCACCGACGAGCTGATTGAGCTCGGGCCCTCTGCCGTCCCTCGAGCGACGACCAGGAGCATCATTTGAGCTTCCAATCCCCAGGTAGATACCTCCATTCTCCTCCGATCATCTTCATCTTTTCATCTCGATTTTCTCGCAATTTCGCCGCCCTCTCTGCTCATCTGCATGCTCGCCTGATCATCCACCGATCTTCACTCGAAGCTCTGATCTTTATGTGCTCTTTCATTCCCCCCGACGACCCCTCGCACTTCACCCGATCGAAGCTCCGCCACCTCAGACCTTCACCACTTCAACTCCTAGGCCTCGTCGCACTCGCACGCACTCCCACGAGCATGGGCTCCATTCTTTGGCACTAGCTAACCCTGCAGGTACCCCAAGCTTCATTGGTCTGAACTTCACCGGAGCTCAGCTCGAGCTTCGTCGTCACCTGTGTTCAGACTTCCTCAGCCTCATACAAGACCTCCGGCGGATCCCCGACATTCCCACGATCAATCCGAGCTATCTGGGGGCCGCCGGCGAGCTACACCGAGCACGGGAGGAGGAGGCGGAGAAAGGAGCTCAATGCCAGGGCATTTCCAAGTCCTCCGCAGGAGGCGGCAGACAGGATAAGAAGAAGAGCATCCACCGTTGGATCGCCTCGATCCGATGGCCCTCTCCACGCCATGTCGCCTCGAGTCCATCATCGTTGGATCACCCAGATCTAACGGTCCCTGTTGCGCCAGGTAGCAGTTGCCTCGTGCTCCAGTCTTCGCTGGATCTATCTTGATCTAACGACCAATAGTCAGCAACGTCGATGTCATCAGCACCGTTGGATCATTGCTATCCGACGACTCTAGAGGCGACACGCCAGCAGCACCAGAAACCATTGGATACACACTAATCCAACGGTACACATCGTGTCACGTATCCTCCTCCGAGCCTCTTCCCCGCCCCTAGGCTCGGAGCACCCAAAGCAGACCCGGAGCTGATCCGAGCCTCCAGAGCCTCTTGAGCCTCCTCCCGAGCCTCGATCGATGTCCGAGCCTAGGGCCATACGTGCTTCCCACGTGAGGGTTGGGTAATTTGCACAGAGGCCCTTGAAGGTTCTGGAAATTTGAATTTGGTCCCTGCCAGGCATGTCACGCGAGGAGCGCATGACTCTGTGGGGAATTTGCATCCACCTCCCCCGCGTTAAAGGTAATTGCATTTAAGTCCCTGTTAGCACGTTTTATTTTCAGAATTTTTATTTTCTGTATTTGCAATTTGGTCCCTGTCTTTGCACGCATATTTAGGTGTCCATTTTGCATCATTTTTTGATTTCTAAAAATTGCATGTTGTAGCCCACCTTGTCCTTTACCTTAATGACATGTGTTTCATATTTGTGACTTTTCTGGAATTTAACATTATTAATTTGTATGAAATTTACTATATTTTGCCTACTGTGTGCTTTTTAATTCATATTAAATTCCTTGTTGCTCTAAAAATCATCATAAAATTACATTAGACTTAAGATAATTTACTCTACCTTGTGCCTGCATTTGCACGCATCATGAGGTCTGAATAAATTAAATAGTGATTTCCTTTATTGATTTTTAATATGTCCAATTCACATAAAATTTTAAGTTTATTAATTTTTCTGGATTCATCATACTTAGATCTATCTAGAATAATTTTTATATCTAGAAATAATGTGTTTTGGTATTTGCTAAAATTAATTTTGTAAAATTCACCTTGCATTCATATTTTATTCACAGTAAATTCATCTAGAATCGAAAAATTCCAAACAAAATGTAGATACTTAGGTTCATATCATTCCATCTTCTGGCCAAGTTTCATAATTTTTGGACTTCATTTGATCATATTTATGATTTAACTTGTAAAATTGACCTGAAATTGCATTCGTTTTTCCTTTATTGCATAAAAATTGCTAAAAAGACTAAAAATAATCCTCTGAAAATCTGACCTCCGAATTCACTTCAAATTCATCTAAGGAAACAACTGCCTCCCTGAGTTCGACCTTATGGCTTCCCCAAGTAAAATAAATCTACCGCTCGCATTTAATTGAATATTAATTGAAGTGATATTTTTGACGTAGCATTGATTACCCGACTGCAACGAATCTAACCATTAATTTGATCGTTAATTTGATTGATTTAACAAGGGTGGTCTTAGCGCTCGTCAAAATCGCACTGTTGCTGGGGAGGCACGACTTAGGTTAATTTCTAGAAACTTTTGAGTGTTTGATTTTTCATCCCCGGGTAGTCTGATTCCAGGCTTTCTTGTTAATATTTTTATGTCATTTGAATATTTTGTGTCTTTCTTTTTCTGACCTCAATTTGTTTTTATGTGAGGAACACGAGGAGTCGAAGGCGCTTCGAGGAGCTTGCATTTGAATATTTTGAGTGATTGTGGGGACTTGTAATTTTGTCATTTTACATTATTTTTGCATTCTTTCCAGCGATTTCCATTTGGGTTCTCGTGTGTGTAAAAATAGTGGAAATGTGTCGCCGTGTGCTGTGTGGATTGCTTTTTAGATTAGGCTTGTACTAGCAGCTCTTAAAGCCACTTTAGGACTTACTTGTGCTCGTAAAATTCTAGGACCACTCTTCACACATAAAAGACACACTTAGACCGCATATCTAGTTAAATTTAACCTGTGCTTCACTCGCTAATAGAGCTGCCTGTCTAGGAGCGGTTTTTCTCGACTGCATTGCATATAGTGTAAAAAATTTTCAATTCTATTCTACATCCTGCACAAAAGAGAAAGGATCACTATAAGTCTTCTCAACTTTGCATACCATCATTGATTTATCGTGCATCGGCTTTTGTCGACTCCTTTCTCTTGTTTTTTCAAACTTAGGAAAAAAAGAATTTGGTATTGTACGACAGGCGTGCTTTGTGCTTGGACTAAATCAGTGATAACCTAACTTAAAATCAATACTGCTAAATAAATTGACCAAAAAAATCAATAAAATCAGAAATTCTGCTTGCGGGAAATTAACTCCGACCTTGTTTTCAATCTGAGTGAGGGTACAGAGTGTGTGAGCACCCTAGGGTAGAGCCAAAAATACCCGCTTTCCATATCACGTATCCCGATCCGAGAAAATATCAATGACTGAGCTTTGGGTTCAACTGACCAGCGCCAAGAGCCTCCGCCTACTCCGGTAGGTAGATAGGGGCGAAATTGCGATGCACCGCGACAAGTTGCTTGTAGCCTCCTCCTGCGCTTGCAGGTAGTTAGAGGCGATGTTACAACCTTGTCATCCTCTGCCTACTCTGTAGGTAGATAGGGGCAGGTCCTTGAACTTTCGGCTGGGGATAGGAGCGAAGAAAGGAAGGGCGTTGGTATCTAAGGAGACAGGTTAAATACGGGAGACGCATCCAGCTTTTAGCTAAATCCCCTCTAGGCCGCATAACTTTTGCTATTTATCTGATAAACTCACACTTAAAATCAACCAGATTAATCGAACTCGATTTCGAGTCCTTCACCGTGTTGAGTGTGAAAACACAGGGTTTGGATTCAATTTCTTGCTTCAGGTAGGAGTCAAATCCTATCTTTCACTTAGAACTCCCGATTCTTCTTCTCTTCATCCAAGATGACTGACTGGGGGGATATCAACTCCCGTTTCGCCAATCTCTCTTTGAGCCTCCCATGAATCTCATCTTCACCGGTCCAAGCGCAACTTGGACCAGCTAGAGCTCATGACCATCTTGAGTTATGGATCCCTCAAACTCAGAGTGGTTACTCTCAAATCAACCCTTTTCTCTCCTCTGATCTCACCGAGGAAGACCATCGCCTCGGTAAGAATCCCTTCCTTGATATGTCCTCTAATCAAGACCATCTTCTTTACCCAGGAGAAGAGGACACGTTGCTGCCTAAGAAACCCATAGAGGAAGAGGAGCCTAGAGATGACCCCCTACACCAAATCCTGGCCCGACTAGCTAGAACCGAGTAGCTAAATGCATATCTGATGGCAAGAATGGGACATGTGAGTGAGGCTGAAGGAATTGAACGACCAATGGTTGATGCCTACAATCCTGCAGAGAATGAAATACATAGATGGCAAGTACCTGAGGTCCCCCCTGAAGCGTTCGAGCTGAAGCCCCACTTTCTGAGCTTGCTGCTGAAGTTCAACGGAAATGCCAATGAAGAGCCATATGCCTTCCTTAGAGACTTCGAGCTGGTTTGCAACAATCTTAGTCGCCATAGGGTTGGGCAAGACTACATAAGGCTGATGGCCACCCCGTTTGCCTTCGGAGATAAGGCTGCACATTGGTTGAAGAATTTCGGGGTGAGATGTACGACTTGGATGCAGTTGAAGGACCTATTCTTGAAGAAGTTCTACCAACTTAGTAGGACTAACCAGATGAGAACCAATATCACAGTTTCTCCGAGGGACCCAATGAACCATTCCATGAAGTTCGGGATCGATTTAATGATTTAACATAAAAATGCCCATGACAAGGAATTACAAAAGCGATCTTAGTCCAGACCTTGTTCTGTGGCATGGCCCGGAGATGCAGGGGTTAGTGAGTGCCGCATGTGGAGGAAGCTATCTAAACAAAAATGAAGACGCTGTATGGAAGATCCTAGAGAAGATGGCGGAAACAGGCAGATCTCAGGCACCAAAGCCTATCAGTTGTCTCCTTCAAGCCTATCCAACGAGACAACTAGGAGGACTGTAGCGGATCTGACGGATGACTACATCCCCAGCATGAGAATAATAGCCGATAAATTAACCATGGTCGAGAAGATTCACAAGAGGGTCACTGACCTTGAGTCACTCTCGCGATTGCCAAAACAAGTGGAGGAACTTACTGATAAGGTAGCCAAGATACTATTACCTGCCCCTTCTGCACCACATGTATTTGTACACCGAGTGCATCTTGTACAGGAACAAGCACCGGGGACTCAGAGTAGCTGGGTAGAGGAGCAGACATACACTCAGCAGGACCAGCACGCACCCCCATAAGTGGAGACAGGATATGAGGAGCCTCCGCTGGTGTTCAAGATCAACGGGCTGTTGTACATCCATGACCCCGTCGGCAGACAGTCGGGGATAGGGAACGGTCATCCCCACCGACCTTCCCTAGCTTGCCAGGAAACCAGCTCCGTCCCTGCACTATGCTTCGTATAGTCCTGACCCGGACATAGGTACCAGCCTCAGCAGTACCAACAACAGATGCGCACGTTCCACTCAGGCTAGCAGGGTCCTCCACCTTCCCATCAGCAGCAACAATACTGGCATGTTCACCAGGGCCAATATAGGAACTCATCCTCGAGTCAGCAACAACCAGCCCAACCTACTAGTGAATTGGAGTTCTTCACCTTGGCGATCCATGCCCTGATTGATAGTGTACAATAGATTCAAAACGACTATCTGGATATGAGAACCGATTTGAATCGTGTCTCCCATACCTAGGACCAG
Organism: Ottelia alismoides; assembly: GCA_037367405.1. NCBI lineage: Eukaryota > Viridiplantae > Streptophyta > Magnoliopsida > Alismatales > Hydrocharitaceae > Ottelia > Ottelia alismoides. The sequence continues at coordinate 727,649 of JAZKJV010008761.1, forward strand.
TAGATGGCGCCAAAGACCCTAATTCAAGATCAGGTTCAGGCCAACCCGAATTAGCTTGAATCATGGCCAAAACCGACGACGAGATCGGGTATACTATTCATATAACTCTGTATATGAACATGAGATCCTTTCGTACAATAATGTAAATCATATGTCCCTCAGGAGCGGAAGGACCGCGATCGTACCTTATCGGGCACGGGCACTGAGGAAGAAGCCGCCAAGTCTCTACCTGAGGAGAACTTGGAGGAAGAGGAGCAGCAACACCACCACCACCGGCAGAAGAAGTGGACTTCTGAGTCCTCGAAGAAGCAGAAGAACCGCACCAGCATTGAGTCCGGCGAGACCGATGAAGAGCCCGCACCTCCATCTGAGGAGGATGTCCCAACAGTCGCGAAAAATGCATCACCAGTTTTGCAGCAGAAATTTTCTTTTAGTCATAGTCTGAGTCAGAGTCCGAGTCAGTTTCAGTTTCAAAGTCATGTACAGAACTCTGTTCCTACTTTAAATTAAAATCTTTCAGTTTCGTAATATGAGTTGGCATCAATAATCCCTTTCCCTTGAGCTCTTAAGGGTGGAAAGAAGGAAACTCAAAAAATACAAAAAGATGACCCTGAGATGGCAGAGTTTTGCAATAAACACATCAAGGTCACAATCCCTTTTGACAAGTATGTGGAGATGACTCCTGCATTTCAGAAATATCGTAAGGTGAGATGCACTCCTACTAGGGTCAGCAGGAAGACCAAAAGCCATGTTGAGAAACACGTTTTGTCAGTAGCCATTACTTGCGCAATAAAGAATTCATTATCGAGGAAACGAAGAGAAATGAGTGCACAATATGTGGTGAGTCATTTCAATGACACTGTGTTTTCACGCACTCTCCTTGATAACGGCTCCTCAATTAACTTAATGCTTACAACCCTCTATGAGCGACTTAATCTCGGACCTTTTAGGAAATCCAGAGCCCTACTTCAGTTTGCGGATAAATCAACCATGAGGTCCCAAGGAGAATTGAGGAATGTTGTCATAAAAGTCGAGGTTCAGGAGTACATGGTGGACTTTACAGTCCTTGATATGGAGACCCCTCGCAATTGGAGAGATTCCCAAATCATATACGGAAGGCCCTTCCTTAGAACAGCATGGGCCTTATTTGATTATAAGATTAGAAAAATCCAGTTCCAAACTCCAGGCGGAGACGAGGAACTTAAGATGAAGCAGACCAGATGGCAGAGACCGGATTCAGAATCCAGCATCGAGTACTCTTCGTCCGAAGCAAATTGTACTCATGCAGACACCGTTGGGCCATGGAGATAGAACCCGGCTAGCACTAATGAGTCCCTCTCCTCCGGAGAAGATTTTGTGCTTTTTAGTCAATTTGTGAGGTCCTTAGAAATGAGTGCAACGCAGAATATGCATCTCCCTACATCTTCGATGACTTAGAGGCCTAGTTGGGCCTGTCAGTCCTTCCCTCTTTAGGACAATCAGAAGATGAGGATGACGAATCAGACGTGGCTTTTACCGATTGCTTGGAGACCTTTGAAGATCTGACTCCAGAGCCGAATGAATTGGTGGCAGCAATTTTAAGGACAGATCCAGCCACTGCCAGCACAAAGCCAGATTCGATTGAGCAAGATTTCCTTGATGATCACACATTACATGAGCTCAAACCTTTACCCACAACACTCAAGTATGTCTTCCTTGTGGGACAAGAGTAGAAGTATCCGGTCATCATCAGCTCGTGATTGACCGAGAAGGAGGAATCTCGCTTGTTAGAGATCCTGGAGAGAAATCGCAAGGCGATAGGCTGGAGCATTTTCGTTCTCTACGGGATAAACCATGCTCTATGTTTGCACCATATCTACTTGGAGAATGAGGCTAAACCCTTTTGTGAATTCCAACTTCGGTTGAATCCAAATCTACGAGAGGTAGTGAAGAAGGATATAGAGAAATGGTGCAACGCGGGTTTTATTTATCCCATCTCCGACTCCAAATTGGTGGCCTCAATCCATGTTGTCCCGAAAAAGTTGGGAATTCAGACTACCACCAATAAAGACGGAGAGGAGATCGTGACACGAGTACCCACGTCGTTGTGCGTTTGTGTGGATTACAGATGCCTGAATGCTGCGACGAAGAAGGATCATTTCTCCCTACCATTTATTGATCAGATCTTAGAGCGATTAGCGGGGAAAGAATTCTTTTGCTTTTTGGACGGGTTTTCGGGCTACAATCAAGTAGCCATAGCTCCTGAGGATCAGGAGAAAACCATGTTTACATGCCCCTTTGGTACATAAGCTTTCATGCACATGCCTTTTGGGTTATGCAATGCTCCCGGTAGTTTTCAAAGGTGCATGATTGCTGTATTTGCCGAAATGGTTGGCGAATTCCTGGAAGTCTTCATGGATGACTTCGCGGTCCACGGAGATTCCTTCAATTCCTGTTTTAGGAATCTGGACCGAGTCCTCAAACGATGTTATGAGGTCAATCTGGTGCTCTCCTGGGAGAAAAGTGACTTCATGGTGACAGAGGGCATTGTGTTGGGGCATGTCATCTTCAAGAGAGGAATGGAGGTTGATCCTGCCAAGGTGAACATGATCAGACAACTCTAGCCACCAACCAACGTGAAACAGTTGCGGTCTTTCTTCGAGCATGTTGGATTTTATCGAAGATTTATCAAGGATTTCTCTAAGATTGCTCGACCGCTAACTAAGATTTTAGGCAAGGACATGGAGTTCATTGTTGATCACAAATGTCTTGAAGCCTTTAAGCAACTACAAGGAATGATCATGGACACCCCGAACCTACAAGCCCCAGATTGGTCTCCGCCTTTTGAGATCATGGCGGACGCCTCAGAATTTGCTGTTGGGGATGTGCTAGGACAGAGGATGGATGGCGTCCCGTTCGCCATACACTATGCAAGCAAAGTGCTCGATACTGCTCAGCGTAACTATACGGTTACAGAAAAGGAGATGCTTGCGGTAGTGTTTGCCTTAGATAAATTCCGATCTCACCTAATCAGATCCAAGGTAATTGTGTTCACTGACCACACAACACTACGTTACTTAATGGAAAAGAAGGACGCGAAGGTGCGTTTTCTTAGGTGGATTCTGCTTATCCAGGAGTTTGATTTGGATATTCGTGATAAACCTGGAAAGAAGAACGTAGTAGCTGATCACCTCTCCCATCTCGAGGATCTTAATGCTTCTGAGGATTCACCGATTCGAGACCCCTTCCATGACGAGTCGATTTTTATTTTCGACTCACTCCCATGGTATGCCAATATCGTGAACTATATTGTCTCCAAGAAAGTTCCCGAAGATTGACCCAAGAGCCACATAGACCGACTGAAGTTGAACTCGAGAAATTACCACTGGGAGGATCCGATCCTTTTTTTTAAGGATCGGATTGTGTCTGGAGACAGTGTATTCCTCTGGAGGAATATCAGAGTGTCCTTTCTTTATGCCACAGTCTGGAGGCAGGAGGACACCACTCCGGGAAGAGGACCACATGGACGGTACTTCAGTGTGGCTTATACTGTTCGACTCTGTTTCGCGATGCAATCACTTTTGCAAAGTTGTGCCCAGTATGCCAGCGAATGGGAGGAACCGTTGGTTCCAAGGATTAGATGCCGATGCAGCCTGTCATCATTGTGATGTCTTTGACGCCTGGGGCATCGACTTCATGGACCTTTTCCCTGTTAGCTACAGATTTGAATACATCCTTCTTGCGGTAGACTATCTGTCAAGGTGGGCGGAGGCTATCCCAACCCGAGCCACAGATAACAGGATTGTCTGCAAATTCATTAGAGATGACATCATTTCTAGGTTCGGGATCCCAAAAATGTTGATATAAGATGGGGGTAGCCACTTTGTAAATAGAGATGTGAAGAAGATCTTGAAGGATTACGGCAACGAACACCGTGTCGCTAGTCCTTACCACCCACAGACCAATGGCATGGCTGAGGTGTCGAATAGGAAGGTGATAAACCTCGGATCTACCCTTTTTGATGTTATCGAATTAACGATTTCATTGCAGTCAGATAAATCCGAATTGATTAAAAATAACCACACGGATCGATGAATCATCGAATGAATTAACGTGTGGTTTTATGTTTGTTTAACTTGGGCAACCCCCCAGGGTCGACTCAAGGAGGGAAAGGAACAACTCGTGATCAAGTTAGAGGGATTAGATTGCGGTTTTCCAAGTGGTTTTTTTTAATTTTTTATGCAATAAAAATGCAGATGCACCGATGTAGATGAACTAGGTTATTAGGAAAATTCCAACTTAGTCAAAAATAATTTTAATCTGAAATTAGTCCTTATTGACCAAATTGTATTTTTCTTGTAAACCTAATACAATTATTAATGTAAAATGTATTTTTTTTGTAATTTTTGGATTTAAAATGCAATAATGAAAAATATAATCTTTTTTAGAGTTTTTATACAATTTTTCGTGAAAATGATATCCAAAAATTATGAAAAGATTGCTGGAAGATAAATATGATGAAATTAAGCTACCTAATTTTTTTAGAATTTTCTGACCTTAAGATTTTTTATGAATTTTTTACTGAAAACAGAGCGACTATAAGTATTTAATTCCAAATTAATCCACATAACCAAATTATACATAGAGCTATTTATCTCAAATAGATATTTTAATAAGGAATCCAGGTTAGTTGAAATTTCTCAAAAATATTCTTCGTGGATTTAATTAAAAATCAATTACAGAATTCACTCTATAATCTATTTTATGCAAAAGAAAACTCCAATTTGGACGAAATTTGGACTGTAATTAAAGAGCACTCAGATGCATCATCTACAATTTTTGGGGCAATATTTAAATATGTGCAAATTTCAGAGAAAAAATGGGTAAAATATCACTAAGTTTCAGACTCTGATTTTTAATAAATTCACAAAAATGCAAATAAATATCAGAATGATAAAGAATTAATTGCTCATCAAAGTGCTATTTTCATTAAATAAATGATGCAAGATAACTGTCCAAATAAATGCTCAAACACAGGGTTGTTCGTGCAATTACATAATCAAAATGGAATGAACTAAAAAGTGCTCAAGGTCACTTTTGGAATTAAATAATATGACAGACTTAATATGCAATTTTCACAATAAATTAAAAATAGATAAATAAATCTCTGAATCATCGTGGCTTCAATCCCACGCTAGGGCAAAGGAAGGGCCAGCGGTTAGGGCATTTTGGGCAGGCGCAGGCAACACACAACTGGGAAGGTGGCAGCGCAGGGCATGGCCGCTGGCGGTTGGCAGGCGGCGCACGCCAGTCATCGATGAGAGGCTGGTGGAGGGGGGGGGCGTCGCGCGGCGTTGACAGCAGCGGCCACATGCTGGGAGCGTGGGGCGAGGGCACGCGTGAGGCATCAATGCTTGCGGAGGGCGGTGCCGCTCGAAGCGGCGTAGGCAGACGCGAAGGTGTTCTGGCACTGGAGGCAGCGAGGCAGATGCTCAGGCGGAGGGCGGTTGCAGGTCAAAGTGGTGTGGGGTGCTGCTACAACGAGTGGGCGGCTGGTGCGGAATCCAGTGGTGGCGGCGCACAACTGGTGGAGGAGGAGGGCGGCACTGGCCACGGTTGTGGAGGTAGGGGGTGGCGGCAGATGCTTCCCCTGTTTCTTTTTTTTGATATAATAATTTTTTTGTGATTTTTTGTAAACAGTAGAAAAATGTAGAGGTGAAATGAAATAAAGATGTGATGAATGAAATGGTGATGATGATAGCTATTATTATATGGTGATGAAATGTTGAGGAAAAATTCTATTTAGATAAAATAATATGGGAAAAGAGAGTGCAATATACTTACTTGTGATTTTGCCGAAGGATGGAGCTACGATGCGCAGCTCCTGTCATGGCCTCGATCTGCTTGGCAAAAAGCTGAGAAGCTAGGCAATCCCCTTGTGGAGGAATGCAACGCGAACAAGGCTCGCGGATCTCGCCTGGACTCGTCATCGCTCAACACCAATGGACGAGCTGTCACCTCGGAACCTTGGCGTAGCTGGAGCTCTTCTCACTCATAGAATGGCGGATGAGGGAAAATGATGGAGGTGGTGGTGAATAAAAAGAGGAGGAGGGAGTTGGAAAAGAGATGGAGAAAGTGGAGAAAATGGTGGAGCAAGTGGATAAGATGTGACTTGGAGTAGAAGGCAAGTAGAGGAGAAGAGGTAAAAGGAAAAAAATAAAATAAAATAGATAAATTAATACAATAATATAAGTAGGCTACTAAAAATAAAAGAGAAAATAAAGTAAAAGAAAATATTAAAATAAAATAAATTAAAATAAATAAATGTAAATAAATAATTAATAAAATAAATAATAATAATAATAACATAATGAAAAATAAAATCCAGAAATAATAAAAAAATGGGGTGACACGTGGCGGCTCCAGGAGGTGCCACGTGTCGCTCCCAGAAAATTCAAAAATTTAATGTAAAGAAAAATAAAAAAGAAATAACAAATGGGCGTAAATCAAAAAGTGTCAACACTAAAGTCGCTCGTCTCAACGAGATCTACAATTTTTGTGAAGGGACGAAAATCAAAATAAGTGATATGTACAAAATGTATTTTTGGGTGGTATTTTATAGATATAAAATACCGCATTTTATCTTTTGTAATTTTTTTGTCATTTTTTAATAAGAGAAAAATCAAAATAAAGTTAGAAAAAAGAATATTTACAACTTAATCTATTTTTTTGGATTTTTTATAATTAAAAAAATAAAAAGATAAAATGCAAGGGCATTTTGGTCAATATGTACAATATACAATAGGGGCCCAAAACCCAAGTTTTACATATGAGCTCTGAATTTTAATGAAATTGGTCTTGTTTTGAAGGTCTTTGAATGTATATTACTTTAAAAGTGAGTAGACCTAAATCGGACACTATATGAAAGAGATATTTGCATTTTAAGGCTCCTAGTTTCAAACTTGGATTGGGGTTTTATTGGTCAATTTTACAAGTTAGTATTTTTTTGATATTTTTTATTAATTATTGTTAGTAATATATACATAACAAAGTTTATTTACTGGTTTTGGAGTTAGTATAAAATATATACATAAAGGGTATTTTAGCTAATATACATGTAAATAATTACAAGTGAATTGGGATTCTTATTTAATGCAAATATGAATGCTAAAATGCAGATATTATTTATGCATGCATGAATGCTAATTATGCAATATAAGTAGAAATATGCAGCTAATTACTCGGTAACAAAGCTTTATTTTCAACTTTTAGAGTGATGAATAATATATTCATCAACCCCCTTTACTTAAACATTGCTCGTCCCCGGGCAACTAAAATGGAATGCAAGAGTGAAATGAGATTGGGTTCCATACCAAGGTCATGAACAAAAGTTAAAAATGGAGCTTGACTCGACCTTTAGATTAATTGTGTGGCAGAACCTTATTGGGATCTGAACTTAAGACCTAACAAACTTCAAGTTCCACAAGTCTCCTATTCAAGACTCCTTAATAGTCAGGTCAAACAAATCCTCATACGCAAATTTCTGATGACTATGATTCTTACTTGTACTGTGTAAGTGTAAAATAGCTCCCCACATAAGAAATGGCTCAGAACCAGCCTCCTCTAACAAGGTAACTCTAATTCCCCGGTCCAGTAACTCTTTGCTCGAGGAGCTGGGTATTCCCTTCTAAGTTCAAGTGCGACCAGCTCAAGAGGAGGAGGTGGAGAATAAAATAGACAGTAGCCAGTGTAGCTACCTATCCCAGGATGCCTGACCAGTGTAGCCAAGTCATCCAACTGCATACTCTTTGCTAATATACATACTCCGACAAGTATTTTATTTTCTATCTGGCATGTCTACTTTTTTGGAGTTCTTGCATTTTTTCTTTCTTTTTTTTCTTTCTTTTTTTGAACTATATACAAGGTGCATCATGTACATCAGGAGTTTTTCCTCTTGAGCCAGTAGACTATCCCTCTTCTGAAGCATTATTGCAATCCACAGCATCCCGTCTTTAGACGTAAACACCACCAAACTAGGTTGAGATGCACTACACTCCCTAGAGGAGGACGGTTGTTTCCACCCGTGTGCTACTCCAAGCTAAAGGATTCTACCTCCTCACCACCTCATCAATGAAGAGCTACGTGCATAGTGCTTGTCCAAGTTAGGTCATTATCTAAAAGAATCATGCGTGTGCATGAGATATTCTACTTAGACTAATCAAGATGACATGTGAATATAGACTCGTGGACTCAAAGAATTAAGTCACTTGACCTGAGAAATCTTAACTCCAGTTCCTATAAGGTTCCTCTGAAATTTGGTAGATTAAGGTCAAATCAAGTCCTTCCTCAACGTCTACTCATAACTTGGTTCAGAACCCACTAGCTTTTCACTTTGCATATGCAAGATATGCAGATGAGATGTAGATGACACGCTATGTGGATGAATGAAATGCAAGACTCTTTTTTTGTGGAGATGATGTGCAAGAGTAAATAAGAAGCCTACTTTTTTGTGTTTTTTTCATTTTTTTATGTTATTTTGTGTTTTTGTTTTTTTTTCAAAATTTGGTATACCTTTTATGTTACAACAATTTACAAGAGTTTTATAAGTGTTATACAAATTATACAAGTGTTATACAATATATAAGTATACATGTATCTTATAAATTCAATTTTTTTACAAAAGGTTTACAAGTATTATACAATATATTATTCAAGTATTTTTTTTTCAATTTTTACCCACCGTTAATTATTCAATAATATATACAAAAATACGTAAAAATACACGAAAGTACGAGCTATGGGTAAAGTATATATGTAATATATACATGCCCCCTATACTTAGCATGTGATATGTCCTCAGAGCACGAAAAGCGATGAAAAAGACATAGCTCGTGCTAAGCGTAGGAGAGCTAAAAAAAGTATAGAAGTCGCTCCTCCCCCTATACTTAGGCTTTGGCAGCCTAAGTGTAGAAGAAGATCAAAAATGGGGCGGGCGAGGTTAAGAGGGGAAATGGAGGAGTATATACATGGCAGGCATCGGTCCCCACATGAGTAAGTATGAGAACCGATGAGATTTAGAGAATATACAGCGAATGATGTAGAGACTCGGGTCACTCTCCTTCCTATACTTAGGATCTTGTCATCCTAAGTATAGCCATAAAATAAAATGATATGGAGCCGGGGCGAGTGATTCGAATCACTGGGGAGGGAAGGAAAATATATACAAGAAGGAGTGAGAATATACAAGGATCAAGAAGGTTTATGACGAACCTTCTTGTGGGAGCGAGGAGGTAAGGAATATGCAAGTGTGTCACTGTCGGAATCGTCCTCGGATGAATAATAGTGAGGTGAAGGGATCGTCCAACGAGGGTCGACACATGGCTGCTTGCTTAGATACGGCTTAAAAATAGCCAAACTGAGCTAACTCATGTAAATCACCTTATCCGGACCCGATGAGGATTCCTCAGAAAATTCCTTCTCTGGAATGTTGAAGGAAATTTTCTTAGTCGGTTTTCTAGAACCTGAATCATTAAGAGGGAGATGAGAGCGACGCGCCTTGAGAGGTTCGGGGGAACACCTTAAGGAATCAATTCTCGACTTCCTCTCACTAAATAGCCGACTAGAGGAGGGAGCAACCTTGTTTTTATGTGGAGTAATTTAGTCTTGGTTGTTTACTTTGAAGATCCGAGATGTGATGCGGTGCTGACCATGGGTTCCTTATCAAACGAGTCACCATATAGATTAGAATATTCCTGAAGGGTCAGCACTCGTCTCGAGAAGGTGCTAGTGATCTCAGTTGGCTTGACATTATTGGGCTCTTGTGTCGGATCATCAAAATGGTCAAGACAATCAGCAAAAATCATGTCCGACTCAATGGCAGCTTCTGGTCGTGAGTCCTATTTAGAAGCTGTCACGGTGGTGGTGCAAGCAGTTGATGAAGTGGAGGTGTGGGGAGTCTCTGATCCAACGGTTGTCCGGAAAGTCGGTCTCTCAGGTGTAGCAGAGAGGTGGGGTTCATCTTCCTCTCAATGGTCACGATTGTCAGTGGATATGCGGGTCACCTTAGAGTAAAGTGTGTCAAAGAATGGGTGAGCTTGAAGTGTTCCCAATGCTGTAAAATTGAATTCCCGAGTTTCGCAATATATAGTCGCCTTAGCCAAGTCTAAGAACAGCTTCCCGAGAATAATCAGAGACTTGATAAACTCTCCTCGGCGCTCGTTGTCAATGATTGTGAAGTCCACCTGGAGTAGAGAATCTTAGAATGTAACGATGATAGAAATGTTTCCTCTCGACCGTTTGATAGATCGATCAGCCAGCTGAACGATCTCTCTCAACTTTCTGATAGGCATGAGTTTGAGCTTGTCAAACACAGAGGTCAGGAGGATATTTATCGGGGAGTCATCATCGATTCTTGCATGGGTAAAGATAGTGTCTTTGATTTCACATTCAACTCGGGGCAACCACTTCACTCTGCGGCTTTTGGTCTTTCTCCCCATCACCAAGGAGGTGGCCATAGACACTATGTGTCTTTTAGTCCTTGTCCTCTTATTGCCCGACCTCTTGGGCATCAAGTTACTTCTTACAAATCGTTTGAGGTCAGGAAAGTGATCTATGGCCTTTATTAAGGGAAGATTAAAAATCAATTCTTCATTGAGTGCTTCCCTTAGATCATGATCCAAATTTTTAGGTCTTTTTCATTTTCAATTTTTATGTGGGTTTTTGGTTTTTCAAATTTTTTGGTAGTTTTGGTGGATGAATGATCAGACTCTGGATTGGTGTGTAAGTGATTAGTAGAAGAGGGAGGTAGAATGGACTCTAGCAGTACAAAAGGTGTGGGTTCCCTAATGCTTGCTCGGTTTTCAACATCAAATATACTTATTTCCTTCTCCACTTTCATACTTAGGCTGGCAGAAATTGAGTGCAATATGTCGGTGACATCTCTTAACTTGTTACCAAATGATTCATTTTTCTCAATAAGACTGGAAATGTCATCCTCCAAAATGTACTCATGACAAATCATGGGAGAGTTCTGCATAATTGGAGGATACTGCTGAGATATTGGGGTCTCATACTCAACATACATAGACTCTGGCATGTAATGCTGGGTCGAGTATAGACTATCTAAATGGCAAATATTGGTCGGAGCCTCATATGATGGAGTCAATGAACGGGGGGCTGGTGAGTCTAGCTCATGAGTCCACTCCTGTGAATGTATAGGCTCTCCGAATGAAGGCTGGTTAATGGAAGCTTGATCACTAAAGTCAATCAAGTCTGGGAATCATGATGTGCTTGCCTCTCCATTTGGTATGTTCGATCGACCATTTTATGCCCTAAGGTCAAGTCGAGATGTGTATATGTAAATTGTTATCTGGTCCCTACTTGAGGTGAGAATGAAGTATGTGGGGGCATATAATTTTGCCAATCATCTGTCTCAGCAGTGGTGTGCTCTTCATTTGATTCTTTGATTCCTGCAAGCTCTCGGGAATAAGGACAGTTAGCCCAAGATAGAAGTGGATCCGACGTGTTAGAATATGGAGTAGGTGAGAAATGCGAAGAAATGTAGAAGTCAGTCGAAGTTCTGACTTCATAATCGGGTTGAGGTGGAACCAACCACGGATAAGGGTCTCCTATGGGTGGCAGAGGATACATATAAGAAGGAGAAGGCGAAGATGAACGGTATATGATCAAGGAGGATTGACCAGAGGTCACAAGGTATGGGAACCAATATCCCGACATCTTGAAGAGGGAAGGGTGGATGTAAGTAGATCGCGGTAGAAAATGTGCAATTACACACTTGATACACATACAGACAAACTCAAAACAAACGCAAGAACAAACCCCGAATTCACACTCAACATGATGAAGGACCCGAAACCGAGTCCGATTAGTCTGGTTGATTTTAAGTGCGAATTTTCAAAAAGTGGTAAAGGTTACGCGACCTATAGGGGAGTCGGCTAAAAGTCAGATGCATCTCCCATGCTTAACCTATTGCCTAAGATACCAACACCCTTCCTTTCTCCGCCCCTATCACCATCCGAAAGTTCAAGGACATGCCCCTATCTACCTACAGAGTAGGCAGAGGCTGACAAGGCTATAACTTCTCCCCTATCTACCTGCCGGAGCAGGCGGATGCTACTAGCAACTTGTCGCGGTGCACCGCAATTTCGCCCCTATCTACCTACCAGAGTAGGTGGAGGCTACTTGGCACTGGTCAGTTGAACCCAAAGCTCAGCCGGTGATATTTTCTCAGATCGGGATACGCGATATGGAAGGCGGGGGATTTTAGCTCTGCCCTAGGGTGATCACACACTCTAGTGCCTCACTCAGCCTGAAAACAAGGTCGGGGTTAATTTTCCGCAAACAAGGGTTAATTTTAGTCAAATTTTTTGGTCCAATTCAATTAGCAGTTTCGATTTTAGGGATTAGTTGTCACTGATATTAATCCACACAAGCAATCACGTCTACCGTCCAGTCTCAATTCCTTTATCCTAGGTTAGAAAAACCGAGAGAGAGAATCGGAAAAAGCCGATGCAATCGAGAAAACGATGATGAATGCTTGAGTAAGAATACTTACAGTGCCTCCAGCTTTCTACAATGCGGGATGCAATACTGAATTGAAATTTTATACTAAATGAAATGTAAACGACAAAAGATGCTCATAGACATGCAATTCTATTAGCGAGTGAAGAACATATTGATTTTGGCTAAGATATGTAGTCTAAGTGCGTATTTTAATGGTGAAGTGTGGTCCTAAATATTACGAGCACAAACATGTCCTAAAATAGCTCTATGAGCCGTAAGTGTGGGTCCTATTCTACGTAAAGTAACCATACAGCACACAGGGACACGTTTTATTACGACTTACACACGCAAGATTCCAAATGGGAACCGCTCTAAATGCAGACACTTTTTTTTACGAGTTAACAAAATAAAAATCTTTTTGGCGTCTCAACAGCCGACTTGATCCACGAATCATCGGCCTCCGATGCACTTCAAGATGCGTCGACTTCAAGAAAGCTGCTCCTAGTCCATCGGGCCCTCGCACAAAAGATAAAAATTTCAGAGAGAAAAAAATAATTGAAAAAATGGAATAATTACAAGGTAGTTCAGAGATCAGACTACCCGAGTGACTGGAAAACGTAAATCTAAATTTCCGAAGTTATCCTAAGCTGTTTGCCTCCCTAGCAACGACGTTATTTGATAAACCTCAGATATGTCCTTTTTGATGTTATCGAATTAACGATTTCATTGCAGCCAGATAAATCCGGATCGAAAAAAAATAACCACACGGATCGATGAATCGTCGAATGAATTAACGCACGGTTTTACATTTGTTTAACCTGGGCAAGCCCCAGGGTCGACTCAAGGAGGTAAAGGAAAAACTCGCGATCAAGCTAGAGGGATTAGATTGTTTTCCAAGTGTTTTTTTAATTTTCTTACGCAATAAAAATGCAGATGCACCGATGCAGATGAACTAGGTTATTAAGAAAATCAACAACTTAGCCAAAAATAATTTTAATCTGAAATTAGTCTAAATTGACTAAATTCTAATTTTCCAGTAAACCTAATCCAATGATTAATGTAAAATGTATTTTTTTGTAATTTTTGGATTTAAAATACAACAATGAAAAATACAAACTTTTTAGGGTTTTTATGAAATTTTTCATTAAAATGATATGCAAAAATTATGAAAAATTTGCTGGAAGATAAACATGATGAAATTAAGCTACCTAATTTTTCTAGAATTTTCTGACACTTTAAGATTTTTTAATAAATTTTATACTGAAAACAGAGCGACTGTGAGTATTTAATTCCTAGTTAATCCACAGAACCAAATTATCCATAGAGCTATTTATCTCAAATAGATAATTTAATAAGGAATCTAGGAGAGTTGAAATTTTTCAAAAATAATCTTCATTGATTTAATTAAAAATCAATTATAGAATTCACACTATAATTTATTTTATGCAAAAGACAACTCCAATTGGACGAAATTTGGACTGTAATTAAAGAGCACTCAGATGCATCATCTGCAAATTTTTCACAATTTTTGAGGCAATTTGAATATGTGCGAATTTCAGAGCAAAAATGGGTAAAATATCACTGAATTTCAGACTCCAATTTTTAATAAATTGTCAACTGCTCACAAAAATGCAAATAAATATCAGAATGATAAAGAATTAGTTGCTCATCAAAGTGTTATTTTTCATTAAAATAAATGATGCAAGATAACTGTCCAAATAAATGCTCAAACACAGTGTTGTTCCTGCAATTACATAATCAAAATGGAATGAACTGAAATGTGCTCAAGGTCACTTTTGGAATCAAATAAATATGACGAACTTAATATGCAATTTTCACAATGAAATTTAGAATAGATAAATAAACCTCTGAATCATCGTGGCTTCAATCCCACGCTAGGGCAAAGGAAGGGCCAGCGGCTAGGGCATCTCGGGCGGGCGCAGGCAACGCACAAATGGGGAGGTGACGTCGTGGGGCCGTGGCCGCTGGCGGTTGGCAGGCGGCGCACACCGGTCGTCGATGAGAGGCTGGTGGACTGGGGGCGTCGCGTGGCGTGGACGACAACGGCCATGTCCTGGGAGTGCTGGGCGAGGGCGCGCGTGAGGCGACGGTGCTTGCGGAGGGCGATGCTGCTCGAAGTGACGCAGGCAGGCGCGAAGGTGTTCTGTCACTGGAGGCAGCCACGGCGCGAGGCGACTGCAGGCAGATGCTCAAGCGGAGGTCGGTTGTAGTTCCAAGGGGTGCGAGGTGCTGCTACAACGCACGGGCGGCTGGTGCGGTGTCTAGTGGTGGCGGCGCGCGACTGGTGGAGGAGGAGGGCGGCGCCGACCGCGGTTGTGGAGGAAGGGGGGTTGCGGCAGCTGCTTCCCCTATTTTGTTTTTTTTTGATTTAATAATTTTTTTTGTGATTTTTTTTGTAAACAGTAGAAAAATGTAGAGGTGAAATGAAATAAAGATGTGATGAATGAAATGGTGATGATGATAGCTATGATTATATGGTGATGAAATGTTGAGGAAAAATTTTGTTTAGATAAAAAAATAGGGGAAAGAGAGAGCGATATACTTACCCGTGATTTCACCGAATAATGGAGCTACAGTGCGCGACTCCTGTCATGGCCTCGATCAGCTTGGCGAAAAGCTGAAAAGCTAGGCAATCCCCTTGTGGAGGAATGCTACGCGAACAAGGCTCGCGGATCTCACATGGACTCGTCGTCGCTCAACACCAATGGACGAGCTGTCACCTCGGAACCTTGGCGGAGCTGGAGCTCTTCTCACTCATAGAATGGCGGATGAGGGAAAATGATGGAGGTGGTGGTGAATAAAAAGAGGAGGGAGTTGGAAAAGAGATGGAGAATGTGGAGAAAATGGTGGAGGAAGTGGAGAAGATGTGGCTTGGAGTAGAAGGCAAGTAGAGGAGAAGAGGTAAAAGGAAATAAAATAAAATAAATTAGATAAAATAATAAAATAATAAAAGTAGGCTAATAAAAATAAAAGAGAAAATAAAGGTAAAAGAAATATAAAATAAAATAAATTAAAATGAATAAATGTAAATAAATAATTATTAAAATAAATAATAATAATAATAAAATAATTAAATATAAAATCTGAAAATAATAAAAAAATAGGGTGACATATGGCGGCTTCAGGAGGTGCCACGTATCGCTCCCAGAAAATTCAAAAATTAAATGTAAAGAAAAATAAAAAAGAAATAACAAAAGGGCTTAAATAAAAAAGTGGTCAACACGAAAGTCGCTCATCTCAACGAGATCTACAATTTCGTGAAGGCTCTAAAATCAAAATAAGACATTGACGTGTCGCTAGATACGGTGTTTAATTAGGTCACGTTGTAATACGTGTACTTAGCGATTCGGTCAGAACCGAGAGAAGATGTCCGTGAAGAGTGTCTCGGCTTTAATTTATATCCCGGGCAAGTCCGGGGTCGAACTCAGGGAGGCAAAGGAACAACTTGGGGGTTAATTCACAAACTTAGGTCTAGATTTCCAATGCGTATTTTTTAGATTTTTTTAATGCAAGAAGAAATGCCAATACAAGATGCGGTTGAATTAAGATACTACGAAAGCATACAACTTAGCCTAATTTAATTTAATGCGAGATTAATTCAATTAAGCCAAATTATATTTTTCCAGTAAACTTAATCCAATGATGAATGCAAAACATATTTTTTAAGAATTTTCAGGGTTAAACTGCAATAAATAAAAATGCACACTTTTTATGGGTTTTTTTGCAATTTCTCACACAAACAGTAAGCAAAAATTATGAAAAATTTATTGAAATGAAAACATGATGCAAGAATACTACAGTAATGTTTTTGGAATTTTCTGACAAAGTATGAATTTTTTATGGATTTTTTAGAGTGGAAATGAGTAATTAATTCCTATTAAATCCACGTTATCAAATTAGTCAAAGATCAAATTATCTCAAATAGATATTTTTATGTGCAATCTAGGAGAATTGAAATTTCGCAAAAAGAATATACGTGAATTTAATTAAAAATCAAATACTAAAAACACTCTACAATTTATTTCGGGCACAAGACAACTCCAATTTGGTTGAAATTTGGATAGTAAGTTCATCACATATCAAGGCATCATATATATTTTTTTGTGGATTTTTTAGAGCAATCGTGTATGAGATATAATTTTAGGAGTCCAGATTAGGTAAAATATGGAATATTTCAGTTGAACAATTTAATTTAATTACCCAAGGACCACAAAAATATAAATAAATGTCCACAATGTAGAGAATTAGTTGCTCAACACAATACCATTTTTTATTTAGTAAAACGAAGCAAGATTGATGACCAAATTTACATTCAAACACAGGGGTCTTTGTGCAATACAGAAATTAAAAAGAAAGTTCAAACATATGCACAGGGACTATTCTGTAATTACGGAAACTACACAAAATATTTACATAATTTTTACAATAAAAAAAGGAGAAATCACCTTCTTCCTTCCTTCGCAGGGAGAAGAACCCAAACTTGGAAGGTGACGGCGGCTTGCCGCTGGGGCTTGGAGGCGGCGCCTCCTCGCGCGCGCGGCCGCGGCGGAGGAGCCGCGGTCGGTGGTTGGAGAGGCCGCGCAGGGGCGTGATGAAGATGGCGGCGGAGGGGCGCCGACGGTGGGCGGTTGGCGGAGCGCAGAAGGGCGCGGGCGGCTAGAGCCGCGCTGGCGGCGGCTGGCGGTGCCCCCCCGCGGTGTTCGGTGAGGGAGCCGCCGGCTGGCGGCGGCTGGAAAGTGGGAGGGGGCGGCGGGCGGCTCCTGCGCGCCTGCTGCCTCTTCCGTTTTTTTTATTTATTTTTATTTTTTTTTGATTTTTTAACTGCTGTAATAATAATTAAAAAAGTTTTTTTTTGTTTAAATTTTTTTATATTTTTTTGTTTTGCTATTCAGAAGGTGCAAATAGAGAAGGGAGAGTGATGAAACAAAATAAAAAAAATAAGGGAGATGATGATTATGAACTAAACAAATGAAGGATTTTGGGGAGTGAATTTGATGTGATATATATATAAAAAATGCAAACTAACAAGATGATAAAAAGTGAGACGAAAAATTACCTACGATGAACGCGGGCGCCTATGGAGTGCTCACACGAACACGGTCTTCGCTCAAATCGTCGGCGTGCGATGAGCTCGAGCAGCGCGCGGTTGCGGCTGCGATGTTGGCCAAAAAGCCAACGGATCACATCGGAGAGAGGGCCGTCGTCGCTCGACCGCGGTTGCGTCGCTGTCATCGATTCAACTCTGGGAACTTGGCTCTCCTCACATAAAGATAGATCAAAGGAAAAATTGAGGAGAATGAGAGGTATATAAAGATGATGGGATGAGAGGTTATTAAAATGGTGGGAGGTTATTTTATTAATGGAGTTGAATGGGAGGTTTAAGAAATGGTGGGGTTGAATGGAGGTTGGTGGTAGAAGAGAGTTGAATGGTGGTTATTGTAGAGAATGTAAAATAACTAAATAAATAAAATGAAATAAAATAGGCTACTTTAAATACAACAAAATAAAGAAGGAAAAAATAATGGTGAATTTACAAGTGAATACAAAACACAGTGTACATTTTTTTATCTTTTTAATAAGAGATATTTACAATGGAAAAATACAATAAAATAATATAAATAAAATACAACACAAGCATGCTTTTTTTGTATTTTTAGAAATTAAGAAAGGTAAGATAAAAAATGAACACAGAATGAATATATACATGGTATACAATGTACATCTAGGTCCCAAGACCCAACTTTTGCAAATGAGCTCCGATTTTAATGAAACCACTTCCGTTGGATAGATAATTTTCTAACTTGAACTTTAAAAGTGAATTGTGTCAGGGATTAAACCAACTTATTAGTTAATTTTTTTTTAAATTTTTGTTTATGAATGTTTTTTTTGTTGTTTTTTTTTAAAGAAAAAGTTTTTTTTTCAAAAAGGGATTTTTTTTGAAAAGTTTTTTTTAAGCAAATAAAGAAAGAGAGTTTTTTTTAGGAAAAAGTTTTTTTTACCCACCCCATAATTATTGTATAATATATATAAAAAATACGTGAAAGTACGAGGTATGGGTAAAGTATATATGTAATATATACACGCCCCCCTATACTTAGCTTGTGCTATGTCCTCATGGCACTAGATGACAAAAAGACATAGCTCGTACTAAGCGTAGGAAAGCTAAAATAATAAAAAGTATTATTTTATTATGGGGCGGACGAGGTCAAGAGGAGAAATGATGAGTAAATACACATGGCGGGCATCGGTCCCCCCTATACTTAGGCTTTGGTCAGCCTAAGTATAGGACAAGAATAAGTGTGAGAACCGACGTGATCTCGAGAATATACAAAGAAGGGAGAATATGTACAAGAGTGATTGAATCTTCTAAGATGTTGAATCTTGATGCTGCATCTTCATGAAGAGTAATAAGATGTATCTGCTCTGTGCTCACTCTGTATGAAGTTGATGACCTCGACTTGGACTAACTGCTCTTGGGAACCAACAAAATGCTTCAACAGTTGTCCATTCACCACATGAGATTGTGCACCATCTGTGAGATCAGCTATCTCTACACTTCCATTCTCGTGCACTTTCTTAACCACAAAGGGACCCGTCCATTTAGATTTGAGCTTCCCATGAAACATCTTCAACCTGGCATTGAACAACCATACCTTTTACCCAGGGACAAAGTCTTTGCACCTAATGTGCTGATCAAAGCCATCTCTTTACTTTGTCCTTATAAATCAAACTGTTGTCATATGCCCTGTTTCGGATTTCCACGAGCTCATTCAAGTTCAAGTCTCGGCAAAGCTTCCCTAGGTGACAACTCCAATTAATCTTCTTAATTGCCCATTCGGATTTATGAATTAATTCTGCGGGCAAATGACATGGCTTGCCATATATCATTCTAAATGGTGAATTACCCAATGGTGTCTTGTAGGCTGTCCTATAGGCCCATAGAACTTGGTCCAAGAGTTGAGACCAGTTCTTCCTATCGGGACGAACCAATTTCTGCAAAATACTCTTCACCTCTCTGTTCGAAACCTCTGCCATGCCGTTGGACTGTGGGTGGTAAGGACTAGTAACTCTATGTTCAAATCCATAGTCCTTAGCTAAAGATCTCATATCTCGATTCACAAAGTGGCTACCCCCATCAGATATCAAAACTTTTGGCACCCCGAACCTAGCAATAATATGATCTCTCACAAACTTACAAACAGTTTTGCTGTTTGCGGTTCGGGTTGGGATAGCCTCCACCCACCTAGATAAATAATCAACCGCCAACAAAATGTACTCATGTCCTTGGCTGTTGGGAAAGGGACCCATAAAATCTATGCCCCATGCATCAAAAACATCACAAATAATCATCGGTTGCATGGGCATCTCATCTCTCTGTCCAACTGTCCCTCCCATCCTTTGACAAATCGGGCACAACCGTACAAAATCAATGGCATCTCTAAACAAGGTCGGCCGATACAATCCACATTGAAGTACCTTGTGAGCGGTTCTCTTTCCCGAATGGTGTCCTCCAGCCTCAAGTGAATGACAATATGTGAGGACACTTTGGTATTCCTCCTGAGGAATACACCTTCTCCAAACACAATCCGGTCCTTCGAAGAAAAGGAAAGGATCGACCCAGTGGTATCTCCTCGAATCCGACTTCGGTCGATCAATGCTGCTCCTAGTCCAACCATGGGGAACCTGCTTGGAGACAAGATAGTTCACCATGTTGGCATACCACGGGAGGGAGTCAATAACACAAATTGACTCATCTGGGAAGGTCTCTCTAATCCGCTCATGATCAGGAGAATCCTTAAGTTCAATCTGAGAAAGGTGATCAGCCACAACATTCTTCACTCCAGGTTTATCTTTTATCTCCAAATCAAATTCCTGGAGGAGTAAAATCCACCTAAGAAGACGCGCCTTCGTGTCCTTCTTTTCCATTAAGTATCGAATGTTGTGTGATCAGTATAAATTGTCAACTTAGAGCCCAAAATATATGATCTGAACTTCTCGAGGGCCCATACTACCGCGAGCATTTCCTTTTCAGTCACTGTATAATTTTTCTGTGTAGGATCTAAAACTTTGCTCGCATAGTGAATCGCAAATGGAATCCCTTCTCGCCGTTGTCCTAACACAGCTCCTATAGAGAAATCTGAAGCGTCAGTCATGATCTCAAAGGGGAGAGACCAGTCAGGAGCTTGTAGGATAGGCGAGGTACAAATCTTCCTTTTCAAGAGCTCAAAGGCCTCCAGACACCCGTGATCTACAATGAACTCTATGTCTTTCCCTAAGAGCTCAGTCAGTGGGCGGGCGATCTTTGAAAAATCTTGAATGAATCTCCTATAGAATCCAACATGCCCGAAGAATGACCGCACTGACTTCACGTTGGTAGGTGGATCGAGTTTCTTGATCACCTCCACCTTGGCAGGATCAACCTCCATTCCCCTTTTGGAGATGACATGCCCTAACACGATACCCTCCGTCACCATAAAGTGACTCTTCTCCCAGGAGAGTACCAGATTCACCTCTCTACACCTCGTGAGGACTCGGTCCAAGTGCTCTAAACATGTATCAAAAGAATCACCATGGACCGAGAAGTCATCCATGAACACTTCCAGGAAATCTCCCACCATCTCGGCAAATATGGCTATCATGCATCGCTGAAATGTGCCCGGGGCATTGCAGAGCCCGAATGACACGCGCCTGAAAGCATAAGTGCCGAATGGACATGTGAATGTGGTCTTTTCCTGGTCCTCAGGGGCTATGGCCACCTGGTTGTAACCTGAGTACCCGTCAAGAAAACAGAAGAACTCTTTCCCTGCGAGTCTCTCCAAGATCTGATCAATAAAAGGCAAGGGAAAGTGATCTTTCTTGGTCACAGCATTCAGGCGTCTGTAGTCAACACAGACACGCCACGACGTGGGTACTCGTGTCGCGATCTCTACCCCCTCCTCGTTGGTGACCATCTGAATTCCCGACTTCTTCGGGACAACATGAAGTAGGGCCACCCACTTGGAGTCAGAAATAGGGTATATAAACCCTGCTTTGCACCATTTCTCAATTGCATTCTTCACCACTTCCCGTAGATTGGGGTTAAGTCTCCTCTGAAACTCACGGGAAGGTCTTACGTTATCCTCAGTAAAAATGTGGTGCGAGCAGAGAGCGGGGTTGATGCCCACGAGATCCGACACTGTCCAGCCTATTGCTTTGCGGTTCCTCTCTAAGACTTCTAACAACATAGACTCCTGCTCTAAAGTCAAGTCTGAGCTAATGATGACAGGATACCTCTCTTTGGGTCCCGCAAGAAAGGCACACTTAAATGTAGGAGGTAGTGATTTCAGTTCTGGCAATGTGGTATCATCAAGCAGATCTGGCTGAACTGAATCTGAATCTGGTTCCGTGCTGCATGAAGGTGGGCTAAGCTGAGTAGTACTCGCCACCAAATCAGAAGTATCGGGAGTCGGATCGTCAAAAGTATCCAAACAATCGGCAAAAGCCACGTCCGACTCATCATCTATGTCGCATGATTGTTCCGAAGATGATGGAACTGACAGATCCGGATGGATCTCTAAGTCATCATGAGAATAGGTTGATGCATCTCTAACAAGATCAGACAACACCTGGCAAACTGCATCATGCACTATATCCTCTCCATATGAAAGGGTCTCGCTCTGTCCTGAAGGAATCTGTCCCCAAATCCCAACTGTGCTAATCATACTGCAATCTGCCTCTGAAGATGAGTACTCTGTGCTACTCTCTGAATCGGGTCGCTGACACTTGGTTTGCTTCATCTCAAGGTTCACTTCTCCACCTGGAGAACGGAACTTCATCATTCCCGTACCATAATCGAAAGCTGCGCCTGCGGTCCTAAGGAAGGGTCACCCGAGAATGATCTGAGATTCTCTCCAATGATTGGGAGTCTCCATGTCCAAGACTGTGAAGTCCACCTGATAGTTCTGCCCCTCAATCGAAATAACGACGTTCTTCACTTCTCCCTTAGGTCTCTTCATTGAACGATCTGCGAATTGGAGTAAAGCTCTAGATTTGCGAAGTGGTCCCAACTCCAATTTCTGATATAATGCTAAATGAAGTAAGTTGATCGAAGAACCATTATCTAAGAGTGTGCGTGCAAACGCAATGTCGTCACTACGACTCTCCACATAGTGAGCACCCATGTCTCTCTTTTTCTTTGGCAAAGTCTGATTCTTGAGACAATAGGTTGTGGCTACTGATAAGACATGTGTCTTTATATTTCGGTTGTCTTTCTTCCTGCTAACCCTTCTAGGTGTGCATCTCACCTTAAGGTATTTTTGGAAGGCAGGATGGTTAGCCACATATTCATCAAATGGTACCTTAACTGTGATGTTTTCTTTACAAAATCGTGCCATATCAGGTTCATCTTTCTGAATCTTTTTAATGCGCTTTCCTGCCGTAAGAGCACGGGGGAAAGGGATTGAAGCTAGGGAAACAGAGGATGAAGAATCTGAATCATGAACTGAATGATCATTCTTTGACTTAACGGAAACAGAGTTCTTCATACAAGAATCTTTTTGATGCAACATGGACTCAAAATCAAAACTATCTACTAAAGGTTGTGGAATAGAAGCTGGAGTGGTATCCGCCACAACCGGAGATGCAAGGTCCTCCGTAGACTCAGAAGAATATCCATGCTGACGATGCTGCATACGTGCTCTTCTCCTCCTCTCGGCTCCCTGAGTAGAAATCCTCGAATGGTGCTGATGGGGCTCTGAAATATGATGCCTCTCCTCCTCGTCCTCTAAAGACTCCTCAGGTAGAGCTCCAGAGATGCCCCTCCTCGTGTCTCTCTCCCGGTCAGGTACAACCACGGTCCTTCCGCTCCTGAGTGACATGTGGTTAGCCTCGTCACACGAAAGAATCTCATGTTCAGATTTAGGAGATGCTGAATAGTATACCTGACCAAAGTGCTGCTGAGAACTAGAACGGTTAAGGCTATTGGGGTTAGCCTGAACTTAGGCTGGGATAGAGGTAGAGGGTGCAGTCTGCTCGTCTCGCCATCTGGACAGGCAGTTGACATCCACCCGTAAGTCCTGAACCTCATTCCTGTAGGAACGTAGCTCGTCGAGTCTCTGCTGCTGAATATCCATGGGACTAGACGATGAAGGAAGTGGATAAGACTGGGAAGAAGAACGGGAAGACTGGCCCTGCTGCTGCTGCTGGGGTTGCTGGCCCTGCTGGCCCGTCTGGTAATGGCCCTGTCAGCCATACTGCTGGTACTGCTGCCTCTGCTGCTGGGGTGGATGGAATCCAGGGCTCTGCTGTGACGGAGGTGGTGCGGAGGTGAATGCGGTGTTGTGAAAGGTCGGGGGACGCTGATAGGTCTGTCGGTCTCCCGTACTTCCCTGCCTGGCAGGGTCCTGAGTATACCATATCCCATTCACCTCCCAAACTGGTGGAGGCTCCTCCTGGACTGTCTCTGCTACTGGAGGTGGCTGCTGGAAAGAGTGGGTGTAGGATTGGTCCTGCTCCCACGGCTGGGGTTGCCCTGACACCAACTGCTCCTGAACATGGTGAACTCGGTAAATGGGAGCAGCGGGTGCAGTCTCGGCGGGTATCTTTATCTTAGATACCTTCTCAGTCAACTCCTCCATCTGTTTTGGAAGTTTGGAGACGCTCCGGTCTAACTCATCAATCCTCCTGTCGATCCTCTCGACTACAGTAAGCTTGTCAGCCAGAAGTCCCATGCTAGGGATCACATCCTGAGAGAGATCGACTACAGCTGGTTTCCCCCCTCCAAGTGAGAGTGAACTGGGGGATGGTGTATAGGCCCTGCTGGCCATCTGTGAGCGGCTAGTTTCAGCCATCTGCTCGAATACCCTCCAGACGGTATCCGCTCCTCGTGATGTATAGCTGCCTCCACAGGCAGCGCTCACTAAACCCTGCATCTCATGGTTGAGACCAGTGAAAAATGATTGGACCAAGATGTTATCATTTAGTCCATGACAGGGACACTTCTGTAGGATGTCCTTGAATCTTTCCCAAGCATCACAAAAAGCTTCATGGGGTAATTGGGAAAAACTCGTAATGCGTGTCCTCATCATGTTAGTTCTACTCAAAGGGTAGAACTTCTTCAAAAACAGGTCCTTGAACTGGGCATATGTGGTGACGGCGATCCCAAGATTCTTTACTCAGTAATCAGCTTTGCCACTCAAGGCAAATGGAAGGGCTTTGAGCCTAATATAATCCTGGATAACATTGTTATGTTTGAGGTTAGCACAGATGAGCTCAAAGTCCCTTAGGAATGCATATGGTTCCTCAGAAGCATTCCCATCGAAGTTTGGCAACAGGTTCAGAAAATGCGGCTTCAATTCAAAACAACCTCGGGTTCGGTCGGATTCAAGTAGTTCCGAATTTGATATTGTCCGGGGTTATACGCCACATCCATTAGTAGTTGGACCCCAACATTTAACTGTCCCAACTGAGCTCTCAGTAATGCTTGTTGCTGCTCAGATGCAGCTAATCAGGCAAGTATCATTTTCATTGGGTCTTCATGGTTCTCTTCTTCCTCTTCTTTCTTCTTTGGCATTTTACTCGAATCTTCTTTATGTCCTGAATCAGCAATGTTTTCTTGATTAGAAGAGGATTTATGAATCATGAAATTCTCACCAAGGCGATGGTCTTCCTCGGTGAGGTGGGAAGAGAGAAATGGAATTGTTTGAGGGTAACCATCCCGAGAGTGAGTGATCCTGGGCTCAAGAGGGTCATGAGTCCAGGTTGGTCCAAGTTGCGCTTGGACCTTTGAAGACGTACTTTTTGAAGGGTTCGACGAGAGATTTGCAAAGTCTGAATAAATATCCCCCCAATCAGTCATCTTCGATGTCAAAAGAACCGATTAGATCACGATAGTCAATGAGGCGCTAGTTCTACGGTGCACGTAAATGTGCGGAGTGAACTCACACAATTCAAACGCAATTCAAACCCTCAAATTCACCAACTCAACACGTGATGGCCGTAAGAGTTCGGCCGATTTATCTGGTCAATTTTAGTTGGTGAGAATACAATCTTGGAAAGATTAACGAGCTATTAGGTGCCCGCTGTAAGTCCTTCTCTTAAGCATGCATCATTGATTTACGCTTGCATTGGCTTTTTCGATTCTCCCTCCTCGAGTTTTACAACTTAGGTATTAACGGAATTGGGACTGCTCGTTAGGCGTGAATTTCTGTGCTCACATAAACTACAGTGATAACCTTAATCTAAAATTGGGACTGCTAATCAAGTTGACTGTAAATAAACTGACCTAAAATTAACTTTTGTTTGGTGGAGAGAAACCCACTCATTGTTTGTGTAAGGACAAGATCGCACACCTTAGGGTAGAGCCAAAAACCGAAATGCTTCATTCAGACTACTGAGTTTAATATAATTAGATACTTTTCAGTGAGGGTCTCGGGTAGCCGTTTACGGTCCGACTTCCCTTAACAGAGTAGGTGGTTTAGAGGACACCGCGGAAGGCTCCGTCCTCAAGTAACACGGGTAGCCGTTTACGGTCCGTACTTACACCTATACTGGCTGAAAGTAGGAGCAACTAGTTGTATGAACTCGGGACAGTCTTTGTGAAATATTTCGGCACCTAACAGCTCCGCTTAATCTGCAAGATTGTTTTGTCATTAAATTAAAATTGAAAAGATAAGCGGCCGAACCCTAACGTGCCTTCACCAGTGTTGAGTGGGTGAATCAACGTGTTTGTTTTGTGTTTTATTTGAGTGCGTCAAAGACCTTGCAATTGCAAGCAAATCGTGGTTCGCTGATCAGTCCATCCCTCTTGACAAGATGTCGGCACAGTGGTCTTCTTTCCCGATCTCCACGACCATGTCCCGATATTCTTCTTCCCCTCAGCCATCATTCTCTTCCCGCCCATACATCCCACCCTATGACCTCTCTTCTTCTTGGAATAGTCCTCTCTCACATTCTGACAATTTTATGGACACGAGAGAGAGACCAGAATCGAGGATGAACAATAGAGTGACCGCTGTTGATAGAAGAACACAATTTCCGGTCACTAGGATCTCACAACCTCTTGAACCATCCTCTACTCAGGATGAATATCCTCTTGAGTATGATCAATTTTCCTTCGACACTCCACGAGAAAACCAAACTCAAGGAAATTCAACTCATGACCAGCCCATAATGTTTATGAACAATCAATACTCTCCTCGAGGATACATGCCTGAATCACGACACATGGAGACTGACTATACAATCACTAGTCATGAGATGTTTGAGGATGAGATTGCTCGGATTAATCATAGAGCAGACACTTTAACTATGAGAATATATGATCTCATCCAGTCAAAGCAAAATTCAGAAGAAGCGAGGCCACCACCATGCGAACCACTGGATCATCACAATCAGACACAACCACTGACCTCTGACCCCCCTACTGACCATATTACAGAAAATACCAAAAAAATTGAAAATTTTGAAAATTCAAAAAAATTGGACAATTCTGAAATCGAAGCGTTTTGCAAGAGTCTGATCTTAGAGCTTCCATTAATCAAAGCCATAGAATATGTGCCCGATCTTAAGAGATTTGTGAAGAGTCGACTGATACCCAAAAAGACGGGCAAGAAACGATCCAGGACTGAATATCATGTCATATCTATGGCTAGTTCTTTGGTGATGAATCATAAACTCAAAAGTCGTAAAGTCAAGCGGTTGACTCGGGTCACATGTGAAATTGAGGATTCTATATTCACTCATGTTCGGTTAGACGACGACTCTACATTAAACATCCTCCCCAAGTCTGTCTTTGACCAACTCAAACTCGGACAACTCAAAAAGACTAGGGTGATCGTTCAATTACCCGATCTATCTACCAAAAGACCGCGGGGGATCGTTTCTGTCATCGTAAATTTCCGAGGGGAAAAACACAAAGTGGACTTTATTGTCCTTGACATTGAGCACCCCGGAAGGATGACTGAGTCTCCTATTATTTTAGGAAAGCCATTCTTAGCCTCTGCTAGGGCGATCGTCGATTGCGAGACTCAGGAAATCAAGTTCCCGAATTCGGACCACAATGAACATGACCCCAATGACACATCCTTCTCTGAGGAAAATCAACTTGAAACCAACAGTTATGATCAGGAGATAAATGCTTCACATTATCAGACATCTCCACATAACACACTCATACAAACCCTAAGAGAGTCACCTATGGGACTGACTGTTGGACAAACTTCGGATTCTCACCACCCCATCACTGCTCCTAGGAAAAATCATGATTTTGGAGCTTATGAGGAATTGGACCATATTATTGAAGATCAACACGATTATTTGAGTGGTCCAATCTTCGAGTCGGCAGTAATTCATGACATACTTGAACCTTATAAGGAACCGACTCCAGAAACATCTGATGTCGCCAAAACTCATGATCATTCTGAAATGACATCAACACCCCCAGCCATAAACCACAAGATCCGCAGGAACACTCTCCCTTGACCAAAGCAGTGCATGACCCTTCAAGAATTGGTCGACTTTTATGGAGATTCATCTGATGAGGAACTAACGAATGGCACATCGGTTACTCAAGACAGGGAGATGAAGACTGTCCAACTTCCTCCCAATACTTCTCAAGGAAATAAACCGATTAAGAAAGTCACCTTTGACCTTAGACATCAGGTGATTTCTGAAGAGTCATCGTCCGGTCCTGATGTAGTTCATCAGATAAGTGCAATAGGTACAGCTCTGATCCAAGGGAACTTACCTCTGATCGAGAAAAGTTGGAGATCCTCTGCAGACGACTACTATTCTCCTGAGGACGACTCCGATGATGGCTGGTCTTCTTCATCGGTCCCCTCTTCATCACACTCCACATCTCCATACTATCTCCCTCCACACTCCCGCAAGAAGGTCCGTCGCAAACCTCCTTGATCTTGTACATCCGCAAATCTACCCGGTTCCCCATCTGTAATTAACCGATTATACTTAGGCTGACCTGAGCCTAAGTATAGGGGGACCGCATCCATTGTTTATACATCACTTCTCTTCTTTTGTTTATAATCCTTCTATATTTAGTACGAGCTATGTCAACATTTCACTTTGTACCATGGGGGCATAGCACAAGCTAAGTATAGGGGGGTGTATTTGTATATATTTTATCTACTTTATCCATAGCTCGTACTTTAATCATTTTTATCTAACATCGGGGATGGGTACAAGTAGTGTATACTACCTGTTTTTCAAAAAAAAAAGAAAAAAAAAGAAAAAAACTTTTTGCATTAAAAAAAATCATCACTCATGGTCTTGCATTTCATCAAGCATTTCATGCATTCCTTGGTCGATATATTCCTGACACATTCACCATCACTCAAGGCTTGAGGATTTGTGAGGACACTTGATTTCTGAAATCTTGAGATTCTGAGTTAGCCTGCCTTAGTCATTAGGGTTTTGAACTTAATAATCCACACTTCCCTAGTTTGAAAGATTTGAGCGCTATATTGCACTCTTCATCTCTGCCTTCAAAGAATATGATCAGCACAAATCACTTCCACAACTGCATTATTGATGAGATGAGTTGAGATATCACTTGAGGAACTAGGACTAGGGATTTGAGTTTAGACCCGATCTGATGATATTCAAGGATCGGATAAAGTTAATGAAGGCTGCAGAAAACCTGAGTGTCAGCAAAAACCCAGCCAGTATGTGAACAAGTTCATATGCTATCTTTTTGATATTGACCTAAGTGCCAGGGTGTGATGAAACTTAATGAAAATTGTTGATCAGTGTGCGCCAATTTTTGGTAAAAGCAGTGGAGCTAGCCAACAAAAGAAAAAAAAAGAAATGTCAAAGAAAAGCTCTATCATCCAAAGTCAAATTCCAAATGAGCTTCCACCAATGGCAAGCGCTCCCAAAATTTTCAAAGTGTCCACTTGGACCAAACGCTAATTAGGACCAAGGAGTCGGGCAGACACCATAAAAGGGCTCTGCATCGTAAGCGATACAAGTCTGGGTGTCGAAGGTATCTTAGATACTCAAAAGAGACACACCCCGGTGTACTCCCAGAAAAACAAGTGCCGACGACTCCAAATTCTCTTGACGGACACATTGATCAACAAAATAAAATATACTTGTGTTGAGTAATAAGGCACTCGAGAGGCACCTTGTTCCAATGAAAGGGAGAGAAAATCAGACACAATGCTATGCCCTCCATCAACTGGCCGTCCATCTACACTTTCAAGTCTGACAAACTAATGAGACGGTTGACTGAAGCAAGAATAGACTTATTTTCTAGGGTTGAGGATCAGGTCTAGAGGAGAGTCTCTTGGATTGGAACTTTGGGTGATGTCTCAACTTGACTCTCATAAATGCAGTACACTAAGAATCATATCCTTATACTATATGTACAAAAAGAGAGTCTGAAAATTAGAGAAGTTGGGTTCCTTTTGATTAAAGCTTGGGTGAGCTCAGAATTTTAGGATCACTCAAATTAAGGGTCTTCTCTGAACTAAGCCTTGAAAATTCACTTACACGGTCAGGGATGTAATCAACTAAGTCATTCATTCATGCTCGGGGACGAGCATGGTCTAAGTATAGGGGTATGATGAATCTCGTATTCATCATGCTAAAATTGATCATTTAGGCTCTGTTCCCCATCATCCACCTGTAATTAATCATTAATAGAGCATTATTAGCCATCATACTTGTGTAAATACCACTTGCATTTCATCTGCATTAAAAATCCCATGTGTAAATTAGCCCAAAAAGCCGCTAACTTCTCACATTTTTAGTTAATTCATCCTAACTCCGATTGACCCAAAACCACCTCCATTGTGTAGATACTACTAACCTTATCAAATAAAAAATACAAAAAATTACTAACCCCAATAAGTGTCAAATAATCCCAAAGTCAAATTTCACATCTGACAGACTAAAATGAACATATCTCCTACATACAGTGTCCGATTTTGGTCTACTCACTTTTAAAGTACTCCATTTTCAAATACCTTCAAAACAAGACCAATTTCACAAAATTCGGAGCTCATATGTGAAAGTTGGGTTTTGGGCCTCTTTTGCGCATTTTAACTTCTTGCTAATTTTGACCTGCGATTTTATGTGCTTAATTAACTCTTTTAATTTTGTTTCTTTTTCATTTATGTTTTTTGATGAAAGTTTTATTAAGCGATGTGAAAATACAAATCCAGATTAAAACTGAGATCAAAGAAATTGACCAAGTCCAAGTGTCTGTTGTCGGTCTGTGCAAAAGTTGAGCGTTTCTTACTTTTATTTTATTTTCCTAATTTCTTATTCTTTAAAAATCCAAAAAAATAGATTAATGTGTAAATAATTTTCTTCTATTTTATCGTATTTTTTCTAGAATTTCTATCCTCTCTAAAACCACCAAAAAAATTATAAAACTCCAAAAATCGGTTTTTCGTACACCAAGAAAGCCACCAAAAATACCACTTCACACAGGTGACCTCTTTTGCTCCCGGGCCCTTCATGAAAGTTGTAGATCTCGACGAGACGAACAACTTTCATGAAGAAAATTTTTCGATCCGAGGTGATCTTCTATCTCTTTTTCGTACTTTAAAATCTGAAATTTTTTGGTGCCACGTGACAGCTCCAGGGCGTGCCACGTGGCACCCCGCTGTTTCCTCTCTCCAGTCGCACCCCGGGTCACGTGCCAAGCACGTGACCCTCCTTCATCTTCTCCATCCAGCCGTTTCGCCTCTTCCCTCCCGCCGTTCCTCCTCCATAACCCCAGCCGCCGGCCGTTACGAGGCCTGCCATTAAGCCCCTCCGCGTAACGGCCCTCCGATCACCTCCTATAAGAACACCTCGTCGTCAGCACCTCCGATTATCCGCCACATCTGTAGCACCTGACACTCGACGACTTGGTGACAGCAAGGCGAGCGTCTCTCCGGCGTGATCCAAGGGTATAGTCCATTACTGACTGCCCCTTGTCCTCCACCTTTCCTCCCTCCGATCGTCGCCGGCCTTGCACAGGCCGGTGCTCCTTCTCCCTTTCTTCTCATCCTCCCTAGCCCCGACCCTCACCAACCAAACACAGAACCCACCATCTTCCCCACCTTCCCTCGATTTTTTTATCCGTACTAACGTTGCAGGTACGCCCCCCTCCTCGGCCAGAGCTCCTCCGCTCTCCTCCGCTCTCCGCCTCCTCCGCCGCAAGGACCCGCCTCGTACGGCGCCTCCCCCACCGTCCTCTACCGCACCGCCTCGCGGCCCAGCCTCCTCCGCCGCAAGGCTCCACTCGCCGCTCCACCTCAGGCAGGCCACCTCCGCCCCACGACTTCACCCTCCGCCGCCGCGACCGCTCCTGCCAAGCTCGGCCGTGTGTCGGCCGAGCGTTCGACGCCCCGCCTCCTCGCCCAGGCGCCCTCGTCCTCCGGCCGCCTCCGCCGACCACGGCCGAGCACCTCGGCCCCAGCCTTGGCCACTCTCGCCCCGACTCCTCCGCCCAGCAACTTACAGTTGCCGTCGGATCGGGCGAGCTGCCCTTGATCCGACGACCTACAACCTCCCACGTGCCCCCACCCGAGCCTCAGCCCCAGCCGCGAGGCTTGGGTCCACCAAAGCACAGCCACTCGCCACGTGGAGGCTCGGACCATCCGAGCCTCCGCTTCCCCTTCCGAACCTCAGGCTCGGAAGCCCGAGCCTCTAGGCCCGGCCCGAACCACAGGCTCGGAAACCCGAGCCTCTCCTTCGGCTCCCGAGCCTACAGCCCTGCACCCGAGCCTCAGAGCGCACGTGCAACGCACTTGCGCCGCTGGGAAATTTGCGCAGACACCCCTGGCATTTTCAGAATTTACAGAAACACCCTCGCCAGGGAAAAATTTCAGAAAAGTCCCCCAAGTTTTTGATAATTACAGATAAGTCCTCACAGGGACCTCTTTGCAAAGAAACATTTATTTTATTTACATTTCAGACACTGAAACTTCATTTTATCATATCTTTGTCATATGGACTCCGATTTTAGCATATAATATGTCGTTTCGAAGCTAATTCCGTGCTCTACAATTTAGCATCATTTGTGGACCGATTTGAGGCTCTTTATTGATAATTATTATTGAGTATATCTGTTGTCATTTGTAGGCTTATTTTGACATATCTGTGCCATATCTCCCTAGGAAAACTTGACGATTTATTTTACAGGGAATTATTGGAGTTGAGATATTATTTGAGGACTTATTTTATGCAGGGGCTTCAGAGAAGAAGATTGAAAATTTATTTCCTTGTATTTTTCGAAGATAATGTCTATCAATTAAGGATTAATCTACAGGGAATTTAGAAGAAATTTTCATTAGACACTCTGATCATTTCTCTTGAATTATAGATTCTGATCTGTGATAAATTTCGAGATTATCAATTAACATCTTTTGGAGCATAAATCCAAATTCCAGATCCCGTGCTGAACTGTCATCTCTGTGTATTTCCTTGCATTTGCATATTGTTGCATTGTATATTTCCTCAACATAGAAATTAATCGATCATTAATTAATTATTTAATTTGATTTAAAAACCACGCAACTAAAAATCTTTGTTCCCTGTGTTCGACCTTGGTAAACTTGCCAAGTAAAATATTCCACAACATTCAAAGATTGTGGTATTTTGACAACCGAAATTCACTTCCTATACTACAATTCCTTATTTTTAAAGAGGTGGATTTCGCGATTATCAGCTCGCGACTGTGAAGGGGTCGTGCTCGTGGGCAGCGACTGGCAGGAGGGGTCCGTGCAGGCGTGGGAGCGTGGACGAGCGGCACAGGTGGTGGCGGTGGCAGAGCCGTGGTGGCAACATCAATTTTTTTAGTTTTTATTAACATAAACAAAGGGGAAGAAAAATAGTTTTTTTAATTTTTTTAGAAATATAAACTGTAAATATTTTTTAAATTTTTTATTTCTCTATTTTTGTTGTTTTTTATTTTATCATACAAAACAAATGTTAAAAAACTATATATGATTTTTAAAATTTTTTAAAATAGAAGAGGACTCAAGCATGATACATCATCTCTGTTTATTTAATAAATAATTAAAAAATTGAAAGTGATATGAATGGGGATCCAACGAAATGGAAGAATCGAATCTGAGTCTCCGGCCACCATACGTGGTTGGAGTTGAGAGATCGCGGGGGATAGAACGTGAAGGTGGAGAGATCGGGAAAATGAGATGAAAAATCAGAATCGACGGTGGATCAAATCATGATGGGAATTCTAAGATAAAAAAATGACAATGAAATAAAAAAATGTGAAAAATAAAACTACGATTAACCTAGGTTAAAAATAAGAAAAAGAAAGATGGATGTCACCTTTGGTGCGGAAAAGACCGTGATCGCCTCGACGAAGGCCGACTCGTTGTCAACGGACAGCTCGGAGGCTAGGCACCCTTATGCGTCAAGATAGCTCTTGTAGAATAGGCTCCTCTCATCAAAGATTGATCAAGTTGAAATGAGGGAGGAGGAGCCATATTAATAGAAAAAGATGGAGTTTAATTTTAAAAAAATGAAGATAAGTGATGAGAGAAAATTTTGAAATGAGATAAAGATAAGAATGGATTAGTGTTAAAACTATTTATAAAAAATATTTTTTTATTTTCTCACTTAAATAAATTGAAAAAAATGTTATTTTTTTATTTTTTGTGGGGGTTATTTAAGAATAGCAACTATATACATATACTATATACATACGGTACATTATAAACATAGTTAGATAAGGAAATTAGATTTTTATTTTATTTTTTTATTTTTATTTTAAGTGATTAGTAAAAATATTTACAAATACAATATGTACAAATAAATGGTAAAATTTCACAAACCACCCTAGAAAATCTAATTTTCAATCGTAACTCCAAAAATTATAATCACAGCCTAAAGATAATTTAATTTAGAATACAATGGAATTGAGTTTGGTTCAATTTGAGTTCATATGGAGCCAGAATTGGTCTTTCAATTATCGTTTAATGGTTTTTTCCAAGTACGGTTGTTTTTATTTTATACATGATTTTATTATGCAATTATTTTTATTATTTAGGAAACATTTATATTTACAACTTTTTTTGAAAATTACTTAATTTGAGGTCAATTTATGTACAAATAAAATAGTGTAAGTTTACAAATATACATGATAATTTTTTTTGGATTTTCTGGTTAAGGACCCTATCTCCCCCTTCTTTATTCTTGGTCGATCAGGTCAAGTCTTGACCTTCTCTCGGGGTTCGAGTCAACCTGTATCTATTACATATATAGAATCCTCTTTTTTACCTTTTATTGACTTTTCCTTTATTTAATTATTTATTTTAGGTTAAAATAGTAGTAAGTGTACAATATTTACACCCAGATGCAAGTTAGTAAGAATATGGAGTTAGTATTATATACATTTGTTTTATAAGGGATTTTAAGCTAAAATAAAAGAATAGAGATGATGAAATGCAGATTCATCGTCCCCCTATTCTTTATCTTTGCTAGTCCCTTAGCAAATACTTATTTGAAAGAATAAGTGAAAAAAGAAAAAGAAAGAAAAAGAAAGGAAAAATAAAGAAATTAGGACATATTGAGTATTAAACTTATCTTCATAAAATTATAGTATGGAGCTCTGTCAAACCTTTGGATTATTAGGGTGGTGGAACCTTAATGGTAAATGGATTTAAAACCTAACAACCTCTAAGTTCCACAAGACTCCTTTTCAGGTCTCCTCAACAGTCAGGTCAGAACAAGTCTACAAACACAAATTCTTATGACTTTGAATTTTTACTTGTACGGTATAAGCGAAGTATAGCTGCCCATCTCAAAAGTAGAAAAGAAACAGTCTCCCTCATCAAGGTAACTCTAGTCCCCCAGTCTAGCAACTCTTTCCTCGAGGAGCAGGGATATTCTCTTGTAAGTTCAAGTAGAACCAACTTAAGAAGAGGAGATGGAGAAAAGAATGGATGGTAACCAGTGTAGCTACCTATCCTTGGATGCATGACCGGTGTAGCCAAGTCATCTAGATGTAAGCTTACAAAAATTTGACTTTAAAGCTCATATTATTTTCTTATTTTCTTTCTTTCTTTCTTTTTTTAATCCTTGTATATACACTCCTGCAAGCATTTTACTTTTCAATCAAGCCTGCCTACTTTTGGAGATTCTACATATTTTTTTTGAAAATATATACAAGGTGCAACGTGCACATAAGGAGTTTTTCCTCTTGAGCTAGTAGATTGTCCCTCTTTTGAAGCATTATTGCAACCCCACATCATCCTGCCTTTAGACTTCAATGCCACTAGACCAGGTTGAGATGCACTTCCGTCCCTAAAGGAGGACAAGAGGTTCCGCCTAGATGTACTACCATCGTATGCTACTCCAAGCCAAAAGATTATGCCTCCTCAATACCTCCTACATGAAGAGCTACGTATAGAGTGCTTGTCCACGATAAGCCACGATCTGAAAGAATCATGCATGTGTTGTTAAATATTCTACTTAGACTAATCAAGATGACATGTGAACATAGTCTTATGGACTCAAAGAATTAAGTTACTAGGACCTGAAAAGTTTTAACTCCAGTTCTTATAAGGTTCCTCTGAAATTAAGTGGATTAAGGCCCAACTAAGCTCCATTCTTCAATTTTATTCCAGACTGAGTTAAAATGTCAATACTATCCTGAGAAATGCACATGCAAATGCAAGAAATATGTACAATGAAAAAAAAATTTTTTTGAAACAATTTTCTAATTTTGAACTTTTTATGGGTTTTTGGAAAAGAAAGGAAAAATGGTGCACATGTGAAAAGAGTTTTTTTATGCAAATTTTGTACATATTTTTGGTTTTGTAGTTTTTTTCAAAAAGGAAAAAGGGTTAGTAAAATATATCCAAGTATATACAAGGATTTCTTTGTTTTTATTTTTATTGTTTTTTTGTTGTTTTTTTGTTTGTTTTTTTTATTTTTTTGTTTCCGTGTGTTTTTTGTTTTGTTATTTTTTTGAAGGTGATCAATGTCTATATAAACACACGTGGATTTTATGAATTTATATACCTATCCCCAAAAAATAAGCATATTTAAAAGTACGAATTATGTATAAAGTATATATACAATATGTACGACACCGCCTATACTTAGCTCGAACTTTGTCCTCATAGTGACCAGAGAGCGGCAAAGGAAGACATAACTCGTGCTATGTATAGAAAAGTGAAAAGACTCCTATGCTACAGCGACTCAAAGAGAAAATCCCCCCATACTTAGGATCAAGTAGTTCTTTGTATAGAAGACTATACAAAAGGGGAAAACTGATGCAGAGAATGTACGGACTCAAAAATAAAAAAAGACGATATGAACAACATCACCCCCTATACTTAGGGTAGAGTATCCTTAAGTATAGGTAACAACAAGAGTGATGAACAAGATGATTATGAACAACACAAATCATTCACCCCCTATACTTAGGATAAAGCACATCCTAAGTATAGCATATATACACACACGAAAAAGGGGTGAATGCTAAAATGAAAGAAGAATGAAATGGAAGGATATCCAAAAGGAATGGATGTACAATGGTAAAGAAGGTCGAAAGCGAATCTTCTTACGGGACCGCTGAGGTATGGATCTGACAAGGTGTAAGTCAATATTGGGGTCATCATTATACATAAACTGATCAAGATCGACCAAAAATGTATCCTCAGCAGTCTTAGAGATTTCAGGCATGAACCGATCAGTGGAAGTAGTGTGGTCATGTCCTACCTGGGAAGTCTCCAAACATCAAACTAAAAAGGCTCAAAATCATTATCAGAAAAAGTAGGATCAATTTCAGCCTGGCAAGCCTCTATTGGATCATCATCTTCATCAAAAGGTCCAAATTCCTTTACAAAAGCAATCAAATCAAATTTGACCTTATCAAGCTCATCTAAATCAAGATGAATAGGAACAGACTCATCAGTAAAAGTAGTCACATCATGTTCGTTCTGTCTAGTCTCAGACTCTACCTTCAGCTCTTAGGTGTCTATTGTGTAAATTCCACAGATGTCATCAATGCATCGCCACGTACCAGAAGCGGAAACTCCAAGGTCTTTGCTTTCTGATTCTTACTCCTTGAAGAGGAATTCTTGGGTCTCAGTATCAGCCAACATACAACAAGAATTTCTGATATTATCATTAAGGTCAAGGTCCTTGGGGTTGGCTAACATGGGCACACTCTCATGGGATGCAGGTCTTTGATCAGTAATGGGTGTAGTGATCATCACATCGCTCCCTAAATCAGAATGGAAGCGAATCTCTCCAGATCCATAATCAATAACAGCTCTCGCAAAGGCGAGGAAAGATTGTCCCAGGATGATTGGAGGGTGCTCCATAGGGGTGGATGTCTCCATGGGCAATACGACAAAATCAGAAGTGAAGTTCACACCCTGAATAAAAATGACAGCATTTTCTAGAATACCCTTCTGCCTCTTGATAGATCCATTAGCAAATTGAACTATCATCCTAGTTTTCTTGAGAGGACCAAGATGAAGAGACTGTGCCATAGAGAAGGGTATTATATTGATTGAAACACTACTATCAAGGAGAGTGTTATCACAAGAATAGTCAGATATGGAGCAACTCACAAGAGGTGTGGCAGTGTTCCCTTTTCTTAAAATGTGGACGGTGGAAGATGGCGTAGGTAGTGGCCATGGTCAAGATGTGACACTCAGATCTGCTCCTCTGCTTTCTCTTCTTGTATTGAGGAGCAGATAAATGGGTCATGGCCTGAAGAAGAGGGGCTTTAATGATCTCATGAATGGTGGCCATCACTTCAGGTTCTGTCAACTTTTTTGAATTTTTGGACCTCCTTCATAAAAGGGAGGAGATCGGAATCATCATATACACGAGGATTGCCAAGAGCAATATGTACAGTGACATCCTCGGGGTCAAAGGTGGGACATGTGGTGAATGATTGTGTGGGAAAATGGTTTGGCATGGGTTCCCTCTCCTCACAAAATGAATCAACAATGTGTCTCCCGAAATCTTTTTGGATTTTTAAAATTTTATCATTTTTTGTATTTTGGGCGATTGCAAGCTCGCATGATTATCCTCAGGTGAATCCATATCCTCAAATAGTGGAGAAGTGTTCTGGCTCTTATTTATGTTAAATATATTTCTAATCCTCAAATTCAAATGCTCCATCATCTAATTCATGGACTCAAGTGTAGAAATCATGAAAGGTGACTCCAAAATCCCAGGGTCGGGTGAATGGAATGAGGGTGGGTGAGAATCAGAGTCCATCTCCGGAAATAATGGGTTAGACGGATATGCACAAAAATCAAGAGGAAAGTCCTCCTAGAAAAAGGACGGTGGATAGGTTAGAAAGTATGAGGGATCCGTGAAGATTGGATTAAAATAACTCCAGTCAGACATCTTCAAAACAAAAGATGGTGATTTGGAGAGCACGAGGGTCAAGTTAAAAGATGTGGAGAAAATGGCGCAAATGCGTAGAAGGATCTAGTATGCACACAAGCAATCAAACACAATACAAACATCCAGTTCACCAACTCAATGCAATGTGAAGACCTTGAAGGTTCGATCAATTATCTTGTCAATTTTTAGAGTTTGGTGAGAATGCAATCTATCAGGGCAGTTTAAGAGAGCTGGTAGGAACCCAATGCTCCCAGGAGACTGTCCCAATCTCACAACTAGTTTTTTCCAACTAGTATGGGTGCAGACCGTTTACCGGCTACCCGATCTGCCCACTCTGCCAAGGAAATCACAGACCGACTATCAGCTACCCGGTGAAGTCATCACAAGACAGTTGTCTGAAGAGAGTTCGGGTGTGGTTCTATACTAGTGTGCAGGTCACTCTCTTGCTGCAAATAAATCAAATAATGTGGGGGTTACTCTCCCTAAAATAATTATTTTTCCTTACGTGTATTTTAGGGTCGAGTTTTCTTTAGCAGTCTTGAATTTTTGGCAGTTATCACTTGGTTTGAATATTTTCAATAAGTCGCCTACTGAGGGTCCAATTTCCTTTTTAACTTATGTACGTGAAAATAAGGAAGGAGATCGGAAATGCCAATGCGCGATTTAAACACAATGATGCATGCAAGGGTTAGAGATGCATACCTTGTCACCAGCACTCTACATGTAGGGTGATCCGTGCAGAATTTAAATACGGAAAAATAAACTAACCTATATACAAATGCAAGTGAACCGTCCTAACAATAGCTTCTATTAACGGGCAAGAACATGTTAAATTTTACTAAGTCCAATTACACTCTATTATATAGGTACAGAAATTCTTGTTTGGGGTGTTTGGACTTAATTAATTATCTCGCTCAAGAAAATTAATTAAAGCAATCAATAGGTAGCTCACGAAATCCGCATGAAACAAAGAAAAATAAGGCGATAAAAAAACCCGGTGAGGTCCCCCAAGTGCACCGACACTTAGCGAAACAGACCCCACAAAAAATGAATGTCCGTTTACAAGGGTTCAAATGCTAGAAATAAAAAATGTCTTTTTTGGTCTCCTTCAATTCTTCTTCTCCTCCTCTCACTCTCTCCTGTTGGTCGGTGAAGAATCAAGCTGCCTCCGCTTCGCTTGGGTGCTTCGGCTCTCCTAGGATCGCCTCCTTTGCTCCGCGGGCTCTCGCAAGAAAAAAAGAGAGAATATTTAAGAACCACAATTATCAAATATGAGAAAGAAAGCTGAAATAAAAAAGTAAATATGAACAATGTAATGAATGTGGAAAAATATAAACAAATATGGACAACCAAGAATAGCAGGTCAAAAGAGAAACCTAACTTCTCTTGCTGTGCCTCCCCGGAAACGGTGCCATTTTGTTGACACAGGATCCTTGGGTTTTGAATTATTGATATGAAATAAATGCGTAGTGGTCGTTGTAACCCAAATATCCCGCAACAAACAAACAAATTTTTTCTTCTCAAGCTACAAAATTAATTACAGGAGAATAATGAAGCGAGAGAAAATTTTGCAACTTATTTACCTGTATAGCAATAGGATCGAACCCTGGGAGGCTACATTTCCCGAGGGTTATTCAAATAATCGAAAATCAATTAAAAGAAAATGAGAATCTCAAATGCAAACTATCTTCGTTTTTTATGATTTTTTTGTCTTTTTATTTTTTAATTTTTTTGATTTCTAATTTTTGTATTTTCTTATTTTAAATTTTTTAATGATTTTGATTTTTGCAATTTTTATTTTCAAAAATAAGGAACAATATGTACAAGGGAAGAAATATGCACACCACACACTTTTTGTATTTTTCAAAATAGTCAGAAATATCCATAAAATTACAGAGGAAACATTTTTGGGTTATGGAGGCTTTGAAATATTTTTGGGAATTTTTGTAGAATTTTCAGATGTTTTTATATTATTCTAAAAATCAAAAAGTGGCAAAAATTATAAACAGTGCATAGTCTGGAGTAAATTGCAACTTAAAAATATTTTAACTGCTCAAAACTCTCAGAGTCTAATTTTATGCTAAAATATAGATAAATATCTACAAATAGGAAGTGAAATCATGATTTTTGGATTTTTGTAGAATTTTCTGTGAGTTTTCTAATATTTTGATATTTTTCAAAATTTTTTGGGTTTTGAAAAGAAATGCATCAAAATTGGAAAGGAATTAAAAGACAATAAAATAAAACTAATCTATTTTTTTAGAATTTTTAAAGCAATATTCAAATTTTTATGAATTTTTGAATTTTTGGAAGAGAAAATGACATTATTTTTTATTTTTTGATAATATGAAATGAAAATAAAATGCAATGAAATTTATAAACAATGAACATGAATACAACAGGAGTACACACAGATTTTTGAAGAATTTTCAGAGCAATGAGAACATTTATTTCAATGAAAAGAGCAAGCAAATTTTAAGTCTGGAAACCAGGACTGAAATGTAAATATTCTACGTTTTTGCATTGAATGATAACAAATAATAATAATAATAGGACGAGAATCACAAATTACCCAGGTGGAGGCGTGTGTTGCACGTGCTTGAGGCATTAGGGGTCTTTTTTACAATATGCAGAACTTCCAGAGGCTTTTATGTAATTTTGCCATTTTTTTAAACTAGGGTTCCCTTTTCTGCATCATTCTTTCCTTCAACAACAAACAAGGGGGGCCGTCGCCCCTCTTTCTTCTCACGCAAGCATGGGCAGGCACTGTCGATGGTGGAAGTCGTGCGAGTGGCAATGCATTGTGGTCAATGGTTTGGTGGCGTTTCTTTGTGCAAAGTCATGGTGGATCTGGATTCTATGTGCTGGTGGCGCATGAGATGATAGAGGAATGCCGCTACTGTGGCAGCGCACAGCTCCTGGAGGAGTGGGCGACACACACCCCTGATCTCCGACGATGGAGGTCGATGATGGTTGGTGGACATGGTGATGCACGAGTTGATGATGGGTGGATGGTGGCAGCGGGCGATGAATATGCCGCAATGGAGGGCTCCGGGCTCGCGACGGTGAAGGGGCCGCGCTCGTGGGTGGCGACTAGCCCGAGGGGTCCGCGCGAGCGCGCGGGTGGACGGGGGCAACACAAGACGCGACGGCGACAACATTTTTTTTATTTTTTATTAACAGAAATCGAGGGAAAGAAAAAATAGTTTTTTTAATTTTTTTAGAAACAGAAACTGTAAATAGATTTAAAAAAATATTTTATATTTTTTGTTATTCCTTATTTTTCTTGCAAAACAAATGTTAAAAAAAATATATATGATTTTTTTAAATAGAAGAGGACCCAAGCACGTCATATCAACTCTGCTTGTTAAAATAAATAACTTAAAATTTTAAAAAGATGTGAATGGGGATCCGACGAAATGGAAGAATCGAATCCGAGTCTCCAGGCACCGTGCGTGTCCGGGGTTGAGAGATCGTGTGAACGTGGAGAGATCGAGAAAATGAGATGAAAAAACAGAATTAAAGTGGATCAAATTGTGATGGGAATTCTAAGATCTAAAAAATGACAACAAAATAAAAAAATAAAAAAATGTGAAAAATAAAACTCCTATTAATCTAGGTTAAGAGGGATCTCACCTTAGGAGCGGAAAAAACCGTGATCGCCTCGACAAAGGCGGACTCGCTATCACTGGATGGCTCGGAGGCTAGGCACCCTTTCATGACAAGATAAAT
Organism: Ottelia alismoides; assembly: GCA_037367405.1. Classification (NCBI taxonomy): domain Eukaryota; kingdom Viridiplantae; phylum Streptophyta; class Magnoliopsida; order Alismatales; family Hydrocharitaceae; genus Ottelia; species Ottelia alismoides. The sequence goes on from JAZKJV010008761.1 coordinate 770,237, forward strand.
TTATGAGAATAGGCTCCTCTCACAAAAGATTGATCAAGTTTAAATGAGGGAGGAGGAGCCATATTAATAGAAAAAGATGGAGTTTGAATTTCAAAAAAATGAAGATAAGAGATAAAAGAAAATTTTGAAATGAGATAAATATAAGAAAGGATTAGTGTTAAAATTATTTACGAAAATTAATCTTTTTTATTTTCATCGCTTAATTAAATTAAATAAAAAATGTTATTATTTTTTTGTGGTGGATATTTAAGAATAGCAACTATATACATATGGTACATTATATACATAGTTATATAAGGAAATTATCTTTTTTTTGCTTTAAAATTTTTATATTGTTATATTTTTATTTGAAATAATCAATAGAAAATATTTACAAATACAATATGTACAAATAAATGGTAAAATTGCACAAACCACCCCAGAAAACCGACTTTTTAACCGTAACTCCAAAAATTATGAAATTAGGCAATTTTAAAGAAAATTTTCTTTATAATATAATGGAAATGTTTTTGGTTCAATTTGACTTCATATGGAGCCGGAATTGGTCTTTCAATTATCGCTTAATGGCTTTTTCCATGTGTGGTTGCTTTTATTCTGTACATGATTTTATTGTGCAATTATTTTTATTATTTAGGAAACATTTTTATTTACAAGTTTTGTTTTTAAAATTATTTAATTTGAGGTCAATTTAAAATAGTGTAAGTATACAAATATACATAACATATTTTTTCGGATTTTCTGATTAAGAACCCTATCTCCCCCTACTTTATTCCTGATCGACCAGGTCAAGTCTTGAGCTTCTCTCAGGGTTCAGGTCAGCCTATATCTATTACATATATATACAGCGCTCCTTTTTATCTTTTCTTTATTTTTCCTTTATTTATTTATTTATTTTAGGTTAAAATAGTAGTAAGTGTACAATATTTACACACATATGCAAGTTAGTAAGAATAAGGAGTTAATATTATATATAGGTGTTTTATAAGGGATTTGAAGCTAAAATAAATGTATAAATATGATGAAATGCAGATTCATCACATGCCATTAAAACGGGTACATCTTCGCGATGGCGAGGAAGAGAGCGATAAAGAGGCTGATTCGAATGGGAGTGGTGTTTAGCTTTATTGTTATAATGTTGTGTATAACTTAGTAGGTAGGTGAATAATTATATTTGTTTAGAGTGTCTGTAGAAAATTATTATCTGTGCATATCAAACAATGTTTTCTTATTGAGGGTTGTTTTGTTAGTTTATTTCTATAAATGCATTGTAGGTACATGGGCATAGAAATTATTGGCATATTTTCTTTTTTTAATGTTTACAGTGCGGACGGTTGTACCCGTCCAATCTGGCCTGGTGTGGCTGATGAATCCATGATCCTCACTCTTTATTCTTTTATTTTAGTTATTCTTCTTGGTAAAACATCATGTGAATACCTGTAAATTCATAATTTAACAATTTGCATGTCTTTTTGAAAAATGCATATTTAGCATGCACTTTGCAAAAATAAAAGAATAAAGGAGAAAGAAAAAGAATTATGTATTTAAAATAAATATAGAGAGACCCAAAACCCAAGAGAAGGTCAAGCCTTGACCTGATCGCAAAATAAAATATGTAGAGAGAGATAGGTCTACTATATAGTGTACATATCATCTATACTTGTATATTTTATTTATTTATTTATTTATAAAACCAAATTTTTTCTTAAACCCTTGTATATAGTTTTAGTAATTAATAAAAAAATCAGAAAAATAAAAGAAAATAGAAATACAATCGACAAACATTTGTACAAAGTACATATGTACATATCACATCCATTATTTATTTTACACCATTAAACATTCTATAAAAATAAAATAAAATTTATTGTATACTCCTAAAATTATGTTATAAATAAATAAAATAGAAAATAAAGGTATTTATGTAAAAATAATAAAATAAATACTTGTACATAATACATAGATATAATATACCTATATATAATACTATATATTATATATACATTATTTTATTTTTCATAAAAATAATTAAACTTCAGAGAAAAAATAGTTTATAAAATAATAAACATTTTTTATTTTATGACTTTTCATTTTAAATTCATTTACTATTTTTTATTGAATTTCCTTTTATTTTGTAAATCTTGAATTTCCTATTGGTCCACGTAGGTTTGTTGACCCTGGTCAACATCACCCTCCAGATCAGGACGGTTCTCACTCCTCTCGTCGGAGCTACTTCTCTGACTTTTCACTCCCGAACCTGGTCACCTCTTGCCAAGATATCCGGACCCAAGAATCCTTGTACACCTGAGATACTCGTGGATCCCTAGACTAACCGGATCCTCCTAGAGTTGCACACTTTCCTCCAATCTTTCCAGACTCTTGGACATCCTATAGAATCTCTCTTCAGCTCCGCCAACCCTTCAGCTCATTCCTTGCCCCCCCATTCTTCCCTAGCCACCTTCTGTGGAGTGAGAACCACTCAAGGAGCAACTTAGGATCTTTAGGAGACGCTACGGCTGGAGGCTCGTAGCTCATCGCGTCGCCGGAAAGCCGTCGCGAGTAACCTCTCACCCTACCGTAGCTCGATTGAGGCCATAACCCATCCGACCACCTTCTCCATGAGCTTCTCAGCTTGTTGGTAGCATCAGGTAATGCTTTTATCCTCCGCATTTACCATTTCGATTCGATCTTCCCATTTCGCTCCGCCACCGTTCGCTGGCTTCGACCACCAGGTCTGGAGCCCGTCATCCACATCCTTCCATTCGGATCGACTCGCCAGATCACCCCACACCTTCTTGCGCTATCTATCCACCCTACATCTCCCTCACTGGAGAGATATTAGGATTGAGACTTTCTTCCCCCATCTCCGCCAGAAGTCGAGTACCACCTCCACCATTTCACTTCTCTCCTTATGCAATAACTTGGATCAGAACAACGTCCTAAGTCCCTCTACCTTCTATAGGTGCTTGTTCATGCGAAGGGACTTAATTGATTCACCAGCTGACCCGCGGAGTAGCTCCTTGTGGGCGACATCGCCATGCCATTCAACCATCCGCGACTCCATCCGAACCCACCTCTAGACGCGGAGGAGCTTCACGACTGTGTTGGAACTCTCAGCGACGTCAGTGGGCCTGTGGATCTTCCCCCACGATCGATGAAGGTCGTTCGAGCCAAGTTCTTCCAACATCTTCAGCTGCCGTCAGATCGAGACCCCCCTTCTAGATTGCTTCTCCATCTTTCATCCACCCCATTTTTTCAGAGCAATCAGATCCGCATTTAACGGCCATCAGGGCCAACATTCTCTGTGTCGTCTGATCTCATTAGAAGCCATTAAACCCGTACGCCTGCTCCACGTGCTTGAGCCGTCAGATGCTTAGCAGATAGATCAGAACCGTCAGCACCCACCTTCACAAGAGCCTGCCACGCGTCCCACGTCCTCCACACGTGCCTGCAAGGGTATCTTTCACTCTTAGCCTTGCATGTTTAGCTATTTTTCTTTAGTCCTTTAAATAAATGTTGTAGTTTAGTACTTTTACATTTGAACCCTCGTACTTTTTTATATTTGCACTCTAGTCTTGTTTATATGAATTCATGTGTATGTTCACGTGAAGTCTGGGATATTTGCATGTTTTGTCGGGAACTTTTATGTTGTTACTGAATAGATATTAACTTTTGAAAATTACATTTATACCCCTGTGCGTTCAGTATTGAGCATATGCGTGATTTGTTGGGATTTTTGCAGATAAGGCCCTAGGCTTTTTCAGGTGTTACTGATTTGGTCTTTGAACTTTATTTATTCACGAGTAGGTCCCTGTGAGTTGTGCTTAATTATACGTTGTATTTGGGACTTAATAAATAGTAAATTAATTCGAAAAATCACCTAAAATTACCACTAGCTCTTATTGATGTGTAATATTTACTGTGATTTTATTGGCTTAATTTCTTTGCATTTTATATTTTTAAACTTTTAAAACCCTCAAAATATCCTTGTTTGGCTTATAAAAATCCTAATAATTCAAGAAATGCTTCAACAATTCCATAAAAATTTCATAAGTACCTTTTTGCTTGCTTTACCTCCAGTTCTGATTTTATTTGTAAATTCACTATAAAAGTCCTAAAAAATACAAAATAAGTAAAAACTTATAAAAATTATATACAATCAAGGAAAAATCCAAAAATTCCATTTTTAGTTCATGTTTGTAGGATTTTATTTATATACTATCAAAAATTATTATTCAAGAGTTTAAGGGAGTTTAAATATTTTTAATTGCAATTTAGTCCTAGACGTGCACTATTTGCCTTTTTTAGCATTATTTTATTTTTATAAAAAATACAAAAACATAAAAAAAATCTAGAAAAAAATTAAAAAAAAACATTTCAAAACCTCTAAAATCCAAAAATATTTTTACTTAATTTTCTGAGCATTTTATCTCTTTAGAAAAATCCAGAAAAAGCATTGTGCTTGTTTTCTTTTATTTTTGTGCTTGTGTGCTTTATTCAAAAATTGAAAATCTAAAAATTTAAAAACCACTAAAAAATGTTTTGTTTTGGAAGTTTGACTACTTCTATCATTTTCATGCTCCTTGTGTTCGACCCTGGTGGCTATACGAGGTAAATAAAATAGCGAACTGCTTACATGTTTTAATTGATTGCTTGATATTTCTAAGTGATTTTATTATTCTCGTTGATTACACATGTCAATTCGGGTCACAACTACCCTTGATTATTTGCTTACTTAAACTGAGTGGCCGGGTGAGTCATCAAAATGTCGTCGTTGTCGGGGAAGCACGACTTACGAGTCTTATTTCATTTTTGTTCATTTTTCACTTTTGATCATTTTTTTCTATTTGTTATAACTGCTTTTTGACACCTTTCCGTTTCACTTTTTGTGTGAGGAATCACCCTAGGGAGGCTTTGGTTTTTCATCTGGAGGAACCCGCATCCGAGGAGGAGCAAGGAGCTAGAGATTAGTTATAGCTCATAGTTTAGCTTTATCTACGTAAAACATTTTATTGTTGTAATAATTGTAGGACTTGGACACTTGTTTGGATACTTAGACACTTCGGGGTCTGTTTCGCCGAGTACCGGTGTACTCAGGGGACCTCACCGATGTTTTTTGTGTTTTGTTTTTATCGCTTTTTATTTCTTTTTGATTCTGGAGGATTTAGCTCTTAGACTTAGGATTTTCTGTTGATTGTGACGTAATTAGCTAAGGCCCCATACCTAATTGCTTATATGTTCCAATAAATCGTAAATGGACATAACTAAAACAAACTTAAAAAGTTAACATATTGGGATCAGAGACCACGTGTCGAGAGAGGCCATATACAGCGCTGGTAGAAACCATTGTGGTGGGCACCAATTGGCATCAGAGACCGGACTCCGGACTCTCTTCTTGATAGTTAGCTATTTGTGCTTCACGATTAATAGAAATTGCTTGTCTAAGGCCGATTTCCTCGTGCGTCATATAGGTAGTTTACTTTCTATCTTTACTTTTATGCACAGATCACCCTGCATAGAGTGGAGTCAGGTACACATTTCTATCCCTGCATGCATCATAGTGTCTGATCGCTCATCGGTTTTTTCGGCTTCCCCCACCCCCTCTATTTTATTGGACTCAAAATAACCAAGGAAATCAAAAAATCCCTTAGGTATTATCTTATTTCAAAAAAATACCTAAAAAGACATAACCAAATAAAATCAGGACTGTTAATGCAAACCTGGCCCTAAAATACACTTTACCTAAAAATCCTTGTTTTGGGGACAATCACCCCTTCATAAATTGATTTATCTCCAACGAGAAAGTGACCCGCAAACTAGGCTAGAGCCATAACCGAACTCCTTTCAGACTGGTCTTGTAGGTAGTTGATCTCAGTGAGGATTTCACTAGGTAGCAGTAATCGGTCCGGGACTTCCTAGCAGGTTGGGCAGATTGGGTAGCCGGTAAGCAGTCCGCACCCATACTACCTGGGAAAAACTATCTGTGAGATTGGGCTAGTCTCCTGGGAGCATCGGGTTCCAAACAGCTCTCTTAATCGCTCTAATAGATTGACTTGTCATATTAATAAAATTAGACAAGATTATCGACTGATCTTTCATGGTCATCAGCTCGAGTGCCGAGTAGGTGAAAAAGGGGTTTGTGTTCTCATCTTGTTTGCATACTGATCCCATCTTCATAAATCCTCACATCACGATGATGGGAAGGAGGTCCCTTAGACTGCCTTTGACAACACCGCTTTCGAGCACTCCTGTCCACTCATCGAGGGCAGCTTCAGAGAGCCCAGACCAGCTCTGAACCTGATTTTTCTACCACCATATTCCCCCTTGACCACCCTTCTTCTAGTCCTGAGGTGCTAGAGCAGAGGCCAACATAGTTATATGTTCACTTGACGGCACTTGAGTTGGGATTTTTTGCCTTTGCAGAGACCCAAGAGATGGCCAGCAGTGAGGGACGCACCGATGAGAAGCCACATGGATCATCGTATGTACTTGACCATGCTGCCATCAACAAAGCAATATTAGCCTCCTAGGAGACCAATCAGTGCCAGATCAAAGACCAAGGAGCATTTATGGCATATGTACGATAAGAGCTGACGGAGATGTGAGCTGACAGAGTAGAGCTACAGAGACCACTCAGTGGAGAGATACCAGCAGCTGGAGAAGGAGACAGGTACCTGAGGAGCCCCAGGAGATAGCTAGACAACCATGGATGATGAGGCAGTTGAACAACCCTAGTGCAACCCTAACCCATTGTTGTATTAAGCTTTCGAAGATCCTGGGCGACTTCAAGCTTCGCCCCCATACCATCCAATTACGGCCCAAATTCCATGGGCTAGCCACTGAGGAGCCACACCTCCATCTTCAGGAGTTCGAGATGATATGCAGCACTGTCCATGAAAAATTCATGTACGAGGACACGATCAATATGATCTCCTTCATGTTCGCCTTAGTTGACAGAGCATCCTATTAGTTGAAGCATTTGGGGAGGTATGTCACTACCTGGGAGCAGCTCCAGACCGAGTACTTGAACAAGTACTATCAACTCGCCCAGACCAATGCAGCACGAGCCATGATCAACAACTTCACCATGATCCCAAACTAGTAGTTTCATGAGTCTTGGGATCGATTCTGAGAGCTCATCGAATGGTGTCCACATCACAAGATATCCAAGCCCAACCGAGCTTCTTTTATGGGCTGATATCGAAGCTGTAGGGGCTAGTAAATGCCTCATGTGGAGGGTTTTATTTCTCTAAGGATGAGGACCAAGTCTGGGCCATCTACGAGGAGATGGCAAAGAACTACACGGTGATGTCCCAGACTAGGGTCTACACTCAGGGAAAGCCCCTCTCACAGGCCGTGTCTTATCAGAATATTGCACGAGTTAATGCTGATCCTTCTACCTAGTCAGCAGTAGCACAGGCTGAGTCCTCGGCCGCTGACATGGGGATCATCAGAGAGAAATTGGACCGCATCGAGATTATTCATAAGAAGCAGTGCTAGGGCATGACCCAGATCAATCAATTGGCACAGACAGAGTGACCTGAAGACTCAGACTATATGTCTCTAGGAGTCACAGACGGCTCCTCAGCCCCGTCTCAGGTCACAGGATAATCCCAATAGTAGCAACTCTACCGAGCCTTCTGCCACATACTGCCAGGTCCACCACATTCTGGTAGAGCCAGTCCAACATCTGCAGTACTACCCCCAACCACCACCATCCCAGGACACTCAAATGTGGTCTACCAGCCGGATCAGCTCCTGGCAGTTCTTCCCCCATCCACCTTTCAAGCAGGAGCCGTTTATGGAAGTCAACGGGATTTGATACGACCAGTACCAACAGCAGCCCGAGATCCGTCATGATCACCCAGGATTCTGATGGTATATCAGAGACACCTCATCTCAGCAGCAACCTCCAGCTTAGGTCGGACAGAGCAGCCAGTGTCACGACCCCAATTCCAGACCATCGGATCCTCCCATATCCAGATATAGTTAACAACAATAATTTATTCAGCAATCATAACTAACATTCAGAAACATACTGCAATTAAAAATACTCAGAAGGAAGTATTTCAACACTTTCCATTCTCAAAAATAGTGTTCATATGATTCATTGTCCCACTACAACCATTACATGTACATCAGTTGGAAGGAAATGCACAGAAAGATTACTAACTACCTTACAAAGAAAAGCTACTGTGGCTAGCAGGATATCTAATATGTAAGCTGGCTGGATTATTAAATTCCTTGCAATTGCTCACAAACACCTGTTGGGATTTCTATAAATCATAAGATAAAAATTAGCGAATGCTAAGTAACAAAGAAGAGAAAAGCAAACAAATGGGTAATTTTTTAAAACTTGTTATCACAAAAAGTTTCATTCCTTCTTATTATTTTAAGTTCGATTCCTTTCTATTCCACGTCAGGGATTAGTCCAGGGAATTACCTCACCACTATATGGACTCCGAAGTTGTGGACACTTCGGGATTGGAGATTGCGTTGATCTTGGTAAGCTTATGCTGTCGTACGTCGCCTCAACCAATCCTCCAATACTACCATGACAATTTCCTTTTCATTTATTAATCAGGGTCTCAAACCCTCATCCTGGCAAACAGAGGAGCACACTGCCCTCGAGGACTCGGTTTCTTAGACCTCAGGCTAACATTTAATGATATAACCTAGCAGCTTTAAATACATGTTATCGTGACCCAACCGCTATCCAACCACCCGTGCCTCCACATGACATGACCACATCTTCCATCGTTCAACCTGAAGATATTGTCTCTCGGTACCACGCGTTGCAAATCATTCATTTCATGTTCACTTATCATAACAGGGCAACCATGTACCACATAGGTAGGGAAATGCCAATATAGGTTCCTTCCGACAAACCTACAAGTTGCAAGCCTGACCTGTAGTTCTACTCCCAAATATCCTAAACGTGACATACGATCCCTTTCAGGATCCAATTCAAAACACATCAATTCCCATGATATTATTCCCCTGTTAAGCCTTAGATTAGCGTAATCATAAATATTGAGTATAGACTTACACATATATTAATTCATATATTTATATACTCTATTTATGCTCTTTTAACTCCCAAATCCTAACTTTCCAAACCACTACATCCGTTCGATGCTTAGACTTTATTTCAGCTGAAATCACAAAGTAACTTTTCACACTTTCTCAAAAATAGCCAACTTAGGGTTCTTTGTAGTAAGGTGCATAAATAAAGATATCTTAACCATCTTATATGAAAAGTCAACAACAAAAAGGAAGGATTTCATTACCTACTCGAGCTCTCTCCCTCGTATGTAGTTCTTTATCGTGATTCTCTTTCAAAAGTATGATTTATAGCTCCTGAAATGGTCAAATTTCATTTTCGTATAAAAAACGCTAAGAACATGCCAAGAACGCGAAGAACAAATGAAGAGCACGAAGAACGTGAAGAACACACGAAGAACACGAAGAACATATTTTCTCTTTAAATTTCAGTAGAGCTTCCCCTTATACGGTGTGATTTTTTAGGAAAATCTCGACAGAGTTTCCCCTTATACGGGGTGATATTTCTAGGAAAATTTCGGTAGAGTTTCCCCTTATAAAATAACCGAAAGGAAAACAAAAGGGAACTAAACATGAATAAAAAACCTAACTCACGAAGCAAACCAAGAGAGGATCGTACCTTCCTCGTCCTCGTTCTCCCGACAATGCTTCGCTAGCGCTCCTTCCTCGCCTCCCACTCCTCATCCCGACCTCTCGACCCTAGCCCTTGGGGTGGTGGTGGTAGTGGAAATCGTAGAGAATGAATGGGTGGGGGGGCTATTTATAGGCTCCAGAAAACCACTAACCATGGTTAGAAAACCATGGTTTAGACCTTAACCGCAGTTAGCAGCCCATGGTTTTGGCCAAAGCTTATCCGTAAATTAGGGCTTAAGTTACAACATTCCAGAGGACTCTAGCTTCGCTAATGATGTTTAATTAATGCTAATCATGATTAACTTTCACTAATCGCGATTTGACTTTCGCAGCTTATGCTTATCTTTTGCTAACTATTGATTAGTGTTTGCTAATGTCATTAGAAGTTTTCAATCTGACATTAGGTTCTTTAATCATGTTTAATTAGTCTTAATGATAGTCATTATGGGTTAATGACGTCTTAATCCTCCTTACTTCTCTTTCTTCCGAAAATCATAACAAATTGAAACGAAGTCTTATTCATACGAAACAAATTTCGTTGGTTTTCTCTTGACAGGCCGGATCTTATGATATAGGATCCGAGAAATGCCAAGTTAAAGGCATTAAAATTATAACAACCTTAAAGGAAGTCTCGTCCTTGAGACTAGAAATGCAGGCATAACAACATTAAAGAGGATTGAAACCACAACAACCTTAAAGAGAATGAACGTTATTTCATTTATAATGAACATATACAGAATACATAGTGTGATCATTCAAACAAGTACGGGTACTTTTCTTTCATTTCTATCCGAGGTTCCCATGTAGCTTTTTCAAACTCTTGGTTGTGCCACAACACTTTAACTAGAGGTACCTCTTTATTCCTCAACTTCTTGATATCCTTGTCTAATATTTGCACAGGTATTTATTGGTATGTCAAGTCTAGCTCAACATGCAGATCATCGTAGTTTATCTTATGCTCAGGATCCTTAATATACTTTCTCATATTTGATACATGAAAAACATCATGTATTGTCGAAATATATGGAGGAAGTGCAAGTCTATATATGACTTTCCCAATCCGTTGAATAATTTCAAAGGGACCCATGAACCCGGGTGCCAACTTCCCATGTAAGCCAAACCTCTGAACTCCCTTCATAGGCGATACTTTGATAAATACAAAATTGCCTATATCAAACTCAAGGTCTCTTTTCCTGGTATCACTATAGCTTCTCTAGCGACTCTGGACAGTTATTAGTCTTTTTCGAGCAAGCTCTATAGCTTCTCGTGTCTCTTGGAGTTTATCTGAATCATAAAGGTTCTTTATCCTGTCCTCTTGCCAACATAGAGGAGTAGTACACCTATGTCCATATAGTGCTTCAAATGGTGCCATGCCAATAATTGCATGGTAACTATTGTTGTAGGTGAATTCTGCAAGAAGCAAATATTTAATCCATGATCCCTTCCATTATAAGGCACATGCTCGTAGCATATGCTCTAGTGTTTGAATCATACGTTTGACTAACCGTCTGTTTGTGGATGATATGTTGTGCTCAATCATAGTTGTGCACCGAAAGATTTCATGAAGAACTCCCAGTAATGTGAAGTGAATCATGAATCTCGATCAGAAACTACTTCCTTTCGAATGCCATGGATATGGATCACATGTGTAATATATAACTCAGTAAGTTGGTCTGAAGTGAAAGATAAGCTTATTGTAATGAAATGCGCTACCTTGGTGAGACGATCTATTATAACCCATATACTGTATTTCCCACCAGTTGTTTCAGGTAAGCCAGTAACGAAGTCCATGAAAATGCTTTCCCATTTCCCTTAAGGTATAGGGAGGGGTTGCAATAATCCTGGTGGCTTTTGGTGTGAAGCCTTTACCTGCTGCCCGGTAAAACATGAATTCACGAACTCAGCAACATCCTTCTTCATTCCCGACCACCAAAAGTTTGAACGAAGATCCTTATACATCTTCTTAATTCCAGGATGGATAGATAATTTAGAACAATGCACTTCAGGTAAGATGTCTGTCATCAGTTCATGTGTGTTCGGTACACAAACTCTGTGATGGTTATATAGTAACCCATCTTGTATCTGGAATCCCTCTATCTCATTCTTCTCTAGTTGTTGTCTCAAGTCTTTAAGGACTGTATCATCCTCTTATCCTTTCTTTATTCTATCCCAGATTTCTGGTTTGTATCAGTGAGGAATAGTTATAGTATCAGCACTACTATCAAATGGTTTCCATTCACTCAATGTTGATAGTAAACCTCCGAAGTGGATAGCACTCACCAACCCATGTGAATAAGTTCTTCCACTAAGGGCATCTGCTACGACGTTCCCCTTATCTGGGTGGTAGGAGATGATGCAATCATGTCCTTCAATAGCTCTAGCCACCGTCTCTATCTCATATTAAGCTCCTTATGATCAAACAGATATTTCACGCTTTTATGATCAGTGAAGATTTCAAAAGTAATACCATAAAGGTAATGTTTTCTTATCTTTAAAGCGAAAACTACGGTAGCTAATTCAAGGTCATGTGTTGGGTAGTTCTTCTCATGTGTCCTGAGATGTCGTGATGCATACGCAACTATCTTACCATGTTGCATAAGAACTGCCCCAAGTCCTTCTTTAGATGCGTCGGGTGTACACTGTAAATCCTTCAATTCCAGAGGGTAGAATAAAGATAGGTGCAGATGTTAGGCATTCTTTCAGTGTATGCAAAGTAGTTTCACATGCATTAGACCATATGAATGTGACTTCCTTCTGAGTCAGCCTAGTCATTGGCAATGCTATTCACGAAAAGTACTTCACAAATCTTCTATAATATCCAGCTAATCCCAGAAAAGATCGTATTTCTGTGACAGTCTTCAGGTGTTCCCAACTTATCACCTCACTAACCTTTGCAGGATCAACTGATATACCTTCCCCATATATAACATAACCTAAGAAAGATACTTCAGATAGCCAGAAATCACATTTACTATATTTAGCATACAATTTGTTCTTCTCTAGAGTTTCAAGTGCCTGCCTGAGATGGTGTTCATGTAGATACTTATCCTTGGATTAAATAAGCACATCGTTAATAAAGACTACTACAAAGTGATCTAAGAACTCGTTGAATACGCTATTCATGAGATCCATGAAGGCTGTTGGGGCATTTGTCAGTCCAAAAGGTATAACTAAGAATTCATACTGCCTGTATCTAGTTCAAAAAACTGTCTTGGGAATATCTGTATCTTTAGTTTTCAACTGATGGTATCTAGATCTTAAATCAATCTTAGAATACACAGTTGAACCCTATAACTGATCAAAGAGATCATCTATTCTTGGCAGAGGATACTTGTTCTTTACGGTCTTCTTCTTTAGTTGTCTATAGTCAATGCACAACCGCATTGACCCATCCTTTTTCCTGACAAATAAGACAGGTGCACCCCATGGTGAAGTACTAGGAAGAATGAATCCTTTATCTAACAGTTCTTGCAAATGTACTTTTAACTCTCGTAACTCAGCTGGTGCCATCCTATATGGAGGGATAGAGATAGGCTGAGTATTAGGTATGGGAGGGATTTCAAGTTCAATCTCTCTCTCAGGTGGTAGTTCAAGTAGTTCCTCTGGAAATACATCAGGAAACTCGTACATTATAGCCACATCTTCCATCATTCTATCTGACCTTGATGTAGTGGTTACATAAGCTAAATAACCTTAGCACCCTTGTTCTAACATCAGTTGTGCCTTCAGAGTAGAGATGTATTTGACATTATCATTTGATGTCTTTCCAATGAATTGGAACTCTATCGAGTTAGGAAGGTGAAATGTTACTGTCTTTTGAAAACAGTCAAGACATGCATGATCCTTGAACAAGCAAGTCCATCCCTAGGATGAGACCAAAGTCCTCAATTTCGATTAGTAGTAGTGAAATAGGTAACTGATGTCCCGCCATCAGTACTATACAATTATCCAGGATTTCTCAGATTATAAATACTTGTCCTCCTGGTCCCTTAATCAGATAGGACTGTTGTACTTCTACTGGTATCTTACCCAAAGTGGGTACTAACCGTCGAGCAATAAATGAATGTTAAGCACCAGAATCAAATAAGGCATGTACTGAAAAGCCATGAATAGTAACGGTACCTCGTACGACCATACATGAATTGTAGGCTTATTCTTTAGTAATTGCATTGAGCTGGCCATTAGGAATAGGCAAGCTAGAACCCGCAATACTTTGTGGTTGTTGCTGTGTAGGAGACGTGTGAGCCACGACCTCTACCCTGTCTTCCTCCGTGTGTTGCTCCATTGCTCGAGTTGGATGTTATACCATTAATTGGGGTTGGTTTAAACCATGAACCTTACAACTTCGGACAGTCTTTCTTGATGTGGCCTTCCTTATGACAGTAAAAATACACATGTGCTCTTGTTTGAGATGAAGACCCAGCCGTAGAGGTGTTAGCTCCTGTTGTTGAGTTGCGAGGATATAGTGGAGGTCTAGAGAAACCCCTTCTTCCAGATAGTTCTTGGCCCAACGTCTATAGAGAGCTTATATTAGACCCGACTGGATGATAATGATTGTCTCTTCGGTTATAATTCACCTTATGTTTGGATGGTCCACCAGTAAAGTTGCAGCTTCTTCTTTGGCGGTTTTCATCCCTCTCCATCTCAATACAGGAGGCGATGTCCACAGCTTCATATACAGTAGTGTCTCTAAAACCTGCAAGCTTCTCTCTCAAATCTCCCTGAAGACCGCTAACAAATTTGGTAAGACACTCTTGTGGTGAAGCTTCTAGAGCTGGGGAGTAACGTAACAACTCTGTAACGCAAATATGATAATCTCGTACATTCTTAGATCCTTGGGTCAAAGAAGACAACTCCCTTCTCTTCAATTCTTCCCAATGGGAGGGACAAAAGTGAGCTTGAAACCTCTTCAAAAACATCCTATGGAGCAGGATCTACTAATTTTTTGGAAATGGCTCTCCACCATCATCTTGCATAGTATACTAGGGAGTAATCAATGAAGTGCACCCAAGTGTCTATTGGTGCGTGTATTATTATCAACATCCTGCTGACGTCATCACGCCATAGTTCTGCCTCAGCAGGTGTCTCAATGCCTTTAAATCAAGGAATCTTCCCCTTTCGGTAATTGTCTAGTAATGTTTGGTGTCTAAGAAGGGCTTCTCCATTGTACCTTCAATTGGGGTAGGAGCAGACTCAGTTGAAGGATGGTAACTAGATTCTTCCTCAGAAAGACGGACAGAACCTTCAATTCTAGCAACCACAGGTCTGGATGCCTCAGGTCTCTCAGCTTGTGCATTGAGCCTGTCCTATAATGCTTGCAGCTTTTGCCCCATTTCTTGTAGCATTGTCATCATTGTCGCTAATTGCCTAGACATATCTTGGTCTGCCATGATCTTGGGATGAGTTAAGGTCAAAGGTCAGATCCTATACGTTTTAGCATGATGTACATAAGGGACAATGTCTTGTGAATGGTACTGCAGTCACTAACTAAGATCAAAGGATCTTAAGACCACTTTAGTTTCTGAATACTGCTCATAGTTGTTAATTACTGAATACATTATTGGAATAACCTTGCTCTGATACCAAACTGTCACGATCCCAATTCCAGGGCATCGGATCCTCCCATATACAGATCTGGTTACTCTGCAATAATTTATTCAGCAATCACAACTAATATTCAGAAATAGACTGCAATTAAAAATACCCAGAAAAAAGTATTTCAACACTTTTCCATTCACAAAAATACTATTCACATGATTCATTGTCCCACTAAAACCGTTACATGTACATCAACTGAAAGGAAATACACAGAAAGATTACAAACAACCTTATAAAGAAAAGCTATTGTCGCTGGCTGGATGTCTAGTATGTAAGCTGGCTGGATTATTAAAGTCCTTATGATGGCTCACCAACACCAGTTGGGTTTTCCATAAATCATAGTATAAAAATTAGCGAATGTTAAGTAACGAAGAAGAGAAAAGCAAACAGATGGGTAATTTTTCAAAACTTGTTATCGCAAAAAGTTTCATTCCTTCTCATTAGTGTAAGTCATATTCTTTCTATTCTAAATCAGTGATTAGTCCAGGGAATTACCTCACCACTATATGGACTCTGAAGCTGTGGACATTTCAGGATTAGAGATTACGTTGATCTTGGTAAGCTTATGCTGCTGCACGTCGCCTCAACCAATCCTCCAATACTACCCTTATAATTTCCTATTCTCTTATTAATCAGGGTCTCAAACCCTCATCCTGGTAAATAAAGGAGCACACCATCCCCGAGGACTCGTTTGCTTAAACCTCAGGCTAACATTTAATTATATAACATAGCGGCTTTAAATATATGTTATCGTGACCCAGCCACAATCCAACCACCCGTGCCTCACATGGCATGACCACATCTTCCGTCGTTCAACCTGAAGATATTGGTTGCCAGTACCACGCGTTGCAAATCATTCATTACGTGCGCACTTATCATAATAGGACAACCGTGTACCACCTAAGTAGGAAAATGCCAATACGGGTTCCTTCCGACAAACCTACAGGTTGCATGCCAAACCTGTAGTTATACTCCTAGTCATCCTTAACGTGACACACGATCCTTTTCAGGATCCAACTCAAAACACAACAATTCCCATGATGTAATTCCTCCGTTAAGCCTTACATTAGCGTAACCATAAATACTGAGTATAGACTTACACATATATTAATTCATATATTTATATACTCAATTTATGCTCTTTTAACTCCCAAATCCTAACTTTCCAAACCACTGCATCCGTTCGATGCTTAGACTTTATTTCAGTTGAAATCACAAAGCAAGTTTTCACACTTTCTCAAAAATAGCCAAATTAGGGTTCTTTATGGTAAGGAGCATAAATACAGAAATCTCAACGATCTTATATAAAAACCCAAGAACAAAAAGGAAGGATTTCGTTACCTAATCGAGCTCTCTTCCTCGTATGTAGTGCTTTATTGTGATTCACTTTCAAAAGGATGATTTATAGCTCCTGAAACGATCGAATTTCATTTTCGTATCAAAAATGCTAAGAACGTGCCAAAAATGCGAAGAACGAACGAAGAACACGAAGAACGCGAAGAATATAGGAAGAACACGAAGAATGCACATAACATATTTTCTCTTGAAATTTCGGCAGAGCTTCCCCTTATAGGGGGTGATATTTGTAAGAAACTTTCGACAGAGTTTCCCCTTATACGGAGTGATATTTCTAGGAAAATTTCGACGGAGTTTCCCCTTATAAAATCACTGAAAGGAAAATAGAAAGGGAACTAAACATAAATCGAAAACCTAACTCACGAAGAAAACTAAGAGAGGATCGTACCTTCCTTGTACTCGTTCTCCCGGTAGCGCTTCGCTAGCGCTCCTTCCTCGCCTCCCACTCCTCCTCCCGACCTCTCGACCCTAGCCCTTGGGGTGGTGGTGGTAATGGAAATCGTAGAGAATGAATGGGTAGGGGTGGCATTTATTGGCTCCAGAAAACCATTAACCATGGTTAGAAAACCATGGTTTAGATCTTAACTGCGGTTAGTGGTCAATGGTTTTCGCCCATGGTATTGGCCACTAGATTTGCTAATGATGCTTAATTAATGCTAATCATGATTAAGTTTCACTAATCACGATTTAACTTTCGTGACTTATGCGTATCTTTTGCTAACTATTGATTAATGTTCGCTAATGGTCATTAACTGTTTTCAATTCATCATTAGTTTCTTTAATCATGCTTAATTAGTCTTAATGACAATCATTATTGGTTAATGATGTCTTAATCCTCCTTACTTATCTTTCTTCCGAAAATCATAACAAATCGAAATGAAGTTCGTTCATATGAAACAAATTCCGTTGATTTTCTCTTGACGAGCTGGATCTTATGATATAGGATACGAGAAATGCCAAGTTCCAGGCTTTACATCCAGTAATAGCAGCAGCCGCATCACTCCCAGCGATACCAGCAGCAGAGTCCTTGTCCCTCATATCAGGGACAACAGTAGAGGTAACCACAACTGCCTCAGTAGTTCTCCCAGCCTCCCTTCATTACCAGCAGTCTCAACCTCATTTCCAGTGAGGAAACATATCCATTTCTCATGGACCTGTCTATGAGAACCCAGTCCTTAATGACCTCGGCCGCCTACTTTCTTATCAGTAGGCATCCTTTCGGTGAGAGATGGATGAGTTCTGGTAGGAGATGAGTGAGATTATCAAGGGCAAGGCCGTCATACCAGCTCAGATCGAACCCAATCCAAACAACCTGAAGAGGAAATCTGAGCAGGTACAGTTTACAAAGACTACCTCTCTAGTGATACTTTGGGTGACATTTCTTCCTATGCATTTGATGCTGATTTTGTGGCACTTAGGAGCGGTAGGATGCCAGCCAGCGGTGCCTCGTCTGAGCGATGACCACATGGAGATTCTGGAGCGCCAGACGAGGATGGTAGGTGTTGATGCCGCTCATGATGATGATGGTGGTGGTGTTGAATCCACCGAGGACGTTGATTCAGCCGAAGTGTCAAGACCCCATTTCAGGGCTGTCGGATCCTTCCATATCCGCATCTGTTTACTCAGCAATAATTTATTCGGCAATCACATCTAACATTCAGAAAAAGGCTGCAATTAAAAATACTCAGAAGAAAGTATTTAATACGTTTCCATTCACAAAATAAAGTTTACATGATACGTTGTCCCACTATAACCATTTACATGTACATCAGTAGGAAAGAAAATACACAAAAAGATTACCATCTACCTTATAGAGTAAAACTACTATGGCTGGTTGGATGGCTACTATGTTAACTAGCTAGATTACTAAAGTCCTTGTGATGGCTCACCGACACTTGTTGGGTTTTCCATAAATCATACGATAAAATTAGTGAATACTAAGTAACGAAGAAGAGAAAAGCAAACAAATGGTGAAAATTTTCAAAACTTATTATTACAAAAAGTTTCATTCATTCTCATTAGTTTAAGTCATATTCCTTTCTATTCCACATCAGGGATTAGTCTAGGGAATTACCTCACCACAATATGGACTCGGAAGTTGTGGACACTTTGGGAAGCTTATGCCGCCACACGTCACCTCAACCAATCCTCCAATACTACCTTGATAATTTCCTTTTCATTTATCATCTAGGGTCTCAAACCCTTAGCCTGGTAAACAAAGGAGCACACCTTCCTCGAGGATCCAGTTGCTTAAAACCTCAGGCTAACAATTAATCATATAACCTAGCAGCTTTAAATACATGTTATCGTGACCTAGCCGCTATTGAACCACCCGTGCTTCCACATGGCACGACCACATCTTCCATTGTTCAGCCCGAATATAGTGTTTCCTGATACTACGCATTGCAAATCATTCATTTAGTGTGCACTTATCATAACAGGGCAACCATGTACCACCTAGGTAGGGCAACGTCAATACGGGTTCCTTCCGACAAACCTACATGTTGCATGCCCGACCTGTAGTTCTACTCCCAGTTATTATAAAAGTAAGACACCATCCTTTTCAGAATCCAACTCAAAACACATCAATTCCCATGATGAAATTCCTACGTTAAGTCTTAGATTTGCATAAACGTAAGTACTGAGTATAGACTGGCACATATATTAATTCATATATTTATATGCTCAAATTTATGCTCATTTTAACTTCCAAAACCTAATTTTCTGAACCACTACATCCATTCGATTCTTAGACCTTATTTTAAATCACAAAGTAACTTTTCATACTTTCTCAAAAATAGCCAAATTAGAGTTCTTTGTAGAAAGGAGCATAAATACATAAATCTCAACGATCTCATATGAAAACCCAACAACAAAAGGAATGATTTCGTTACCTAATCAAGCTATCTCTCTCTCTCTCGTATGGAGTGCTTTATCACGATTCTTTTTCAAAAGAATGATTTATAGCTCCTTAAATGATCGAATATCATTTTCGCATGAAAAACATTAAGAACGTGCCGAGAACATGAAGAACGAACAAAGAACACAAAAAACGCGAAGAACAAATGAAGAACACGAAGAACATATTTTCTCTTGAAATTTTAGCAGAGCTTCCCCTTATACAGGGTGATATTTTTGGGAAAATTTTGGCGGAGTTTTCCCTTATATTGGGACATATTTCTATAAAAAGTTCAACGAGTTTTCCCTTATACTAGGACATATTTTAAAAGAAAAACGAAAAGGCTTTCCTCTATAAAATCACCGAGAGGGAAACAACAACGAATATGAAAGAATATAATCAAATTGCAAGAGATGAAGAATCAGTAGCAATGAGTTTTTCCTTATATCAGGACATATTTTAAAAGAAAAACGAAAAGACTTTCCTCTATAAATTCACCGAGAGGGAAACAACAACGAATATGAAAGAATATAATCAAATTGCAAGAGATGAAGAATCGGTAGACACCGCACGTCTTAAGTAAGTAAAAGTGTGACGAATCACAGGGTTCACTAACGTGCATAGCCGCTCACACTTAAGTAGAGTATTATACATATTTCTCCATCAAAATAACTATAAAAGCGGAAAAGAAAGAATAGAACCATAAGCAATGGAGAATCGGTGAACACAGGGTTCACTGACGTGCACAACCGCCCACACCTAAGTAGGGTGTTACACATATTTCTCTTCGAACCACAACAGAAAACGAATCGGAAGTAAAGATGAATTGAAAACAAAGATGGAAAAAGAAGATGAATAAAAAAACTAGCTTTAGAAGCAAACTAAGAGAGGATCGTACCTTCCTCCTCCTCGTTCTCCCGACAGTGCTTCGCTAGCGCTCCTTCCCTACCTCCCTCTCCTCTTCCCAACTGCTCCACCCTAGCCCTTGGGGTAGTGGTGGTAGTGGAAATCGTAGAGAATCATGGGTAGGGGGGCTATTTATAGTATCCAGACAACCGCTAACCATGGTTAGAAAATCATGGTTTAGATCTTAACCGTAGTTAGCAATCCATGGTTTTGGTCAAAACTTATCCGAAACTTAGGGCTTAAGTTAGAACTATCCAGAAGACTCTAGATTTCACTAATGACTCTCAATTAGTGCTGATCGTGATTAATTTCTACTAATCATGATTTAACCTTCGTGGCTTACGCTTAACTTTTGCTTTCCGTTGATTAGTGTTTGCTAATGGTCATTAACAATCCTAAATCCATCATTAGTTTCTTTAATTGTATTTAATTAGTATTAATAGCAGTCATTAAGAGTTAATGATGTCTTAAACCTCCTTACTTATCTTTCTTCCAAAAATCATAACAAATCGAAATGAAGTTCGATTCACACGAAACAAATTACATTGGTTTCTCTTGACGATCCGGATCTTATGATATAGGATCGGAGAGATGACCAAGTTCAAGGATTTACAGGACGGTGGGGATGTTGTGATTCTAGAGGCAGACGGTGGTGCTTATACCACCTTTTTGAGAGATACCAGGCCAGAGAGCGGTGCTGATGCCGCTAGATCAGATGTTGTGGGTGGTACTGATGCCACCAGTTTTCCTTCAGTTGTATTACCTCATCTTGTATCTTAGGACAGAAAATGACAAAAAAATAGAAAAATAAACAATAAGAAAAATATGAATAAAGGAAAGGTTTCTGTATCTCCTTCGAGTCCATATGTGTTGCATGATGATATTGGTGTGGATTCTACACTTCTACATGCACATGAGCCTATTCCTAACGCTCATCTTTCTGTAGAGGGGCCAGCCATCCCCTTCCCTCAAGCACTCCACTTAGCGAAGGGGAATAAACCATAAAATCCCAAAAAGAAACACCAACTAGAGTTCAACCAGCAGATGATCGATGGATTCCAGATACAACCGACTCTACATGAGGCACTAGAGCACATCCCCCTCTTCCAGAAGAATTTGAGATAGAAGACCACCATCTGTAGGAAGAGGAGGAACCACAATACAGAGATCCATGTGCTTACTCATGCCACTTGCTTCGCCATTCAAAACTGATTGTCAGCCAAGAGACCTGATGTAAGAGCTTCATATGTCAGATGTCTTATCCATGAGCAGCAGTTCAATCGTACCGTAATAGACAACGACTCTTCTATTAACCACCTTTCGGCAACCTTACTCGACCGATTCGAGTTTGGCCCTCTTCGATAGATCAAGACAGTCGTTTAGTTTGTTGATAGATCTATAAAAAGGCCAAAGGAGTTATTGAAGGACGTGGTCGTCACAATTCAGGATCTGAAATTCCCAGTGGACTTTGTTGTATTGGACATGGACATCTCTGAGTTTGTGATAGATACCCCCATCATACTAGGACGCCCATTCTTGGCCATAGCCAAGGAGGTGTCCGATCATGATAGCAGGACTGTATACTTACGCACCGAGGGTGAAAGTGTACCAATAGAGATGATCTTAGAGACCAGAGCGAGAGATTCAGCCTGCTCTGAGCAGTTGAGCGATACAGATTAGATGACAGATGCAGAGCGAGATGTCCACAAGAAGTGCGACTTTGTGATCACAAACGATGAGGCAGTTTGGTCAGACCCCATGTCATGAGCTCTTATCTCACCCTCAGACACTACAGATTTATAGATTGTAGAAGATGAGAGTTCGGAGAGCACACTCTTGGCACCAAACACATTTGAGGCTGATGACCCGTCAGGATAGCGAAGCAGAGTATATTTCATATTCTTCTGATTCAGATTCCTCGGATTCAGAATTTTATTGGGATCACTTTGATGATTATTTTCCATGTCTGATTCCTTCAGAGCCGATAGCTAGGGCAGAGGATGAGCCATTACATATGAAAGATACACCAGCAGGTCCGTCTTCGCCAAATTTTCACATGCAGCGAGAATTCTCCCATGCAGGTATGGTAGCCTTCACTCAGACATTACAGAAGCCAGATTTGCCAGCTCCCAATTGTCCAGAACTAAAGACCTTGCTGCAGTCGATGAAGTACAGATTCCTTCCGAGCGAGCCATAGATGTTCCCAGTCATTATCTCTGCGGATTTGATTGGAGATCAAGAATCTCGTTTGATGGAGGTTCTTAAAAGAAACCACAAGGTGATTGGATGGAGCGTAGCTGATCTCCAGGGGATAAGTCCGGCCCTGTGCTCCCCACCATATCTATCTCGAAGAGGACGCCAAGCCATCCGTGAGTTCCAACGATGGCGGAACCCGAATCTTCAAGATGTGGTCATGAAGGAGATATCAAAATGGTAGAGCGGCGATTTTATCTACCCCATCTTCGACTCCAAGTGGGTTAGTCCATTGCATGTGGTACCCAAGAAGACAAGTATCACTATAGTTGTGAGCGAGTCTGGAGAGGAGATAGCTACCCAGGTACCACTTCTTAAAGGGTTTGTGTGGACTAGAGATGATTGAATCATGCCACTGATCGATCGCAGTGCACGTGTGTAATCTGCAATCATCGTAATAGGGGTACTTAGCAAATCATTCAGAACTGAGAAAAGATCTCCGTGAAGAGTGTCACGGCTTTAATTTATATCCCAGGCCAGTCCGGGGTCGAACACAGGGAGGCAAAGGAATGACGTCTGGTTAATTCAAAAACTTAGATCTCGGTTTCTAAATGGTATTTTTTTAATTTTTTTTAATGTAAAACAAATGAAAATGCAAATGTGGATGAATTAAGGCAATAAGAAAATACACTACTAGGCCAAATTAAATTAAATGCGAAATTAATTAGATTTAGCCTAATTGTATTTTTCCTACAATCTTAATCTAGAGATGAGTACAAAACACATTTTTTGGATTTTTAGGAATTAAAATGCAAGAATTAAAAATGCACACTTTTTATGGGTTTTTAGCGATTTTTCACATAACAGAATGTAAAAATTATGAAAAATTTTACTGAAATTAAAACATGATGCAAGGATCCTATAATATATTTTGTAGAATTCTCTGACAAAATATGATTTTTTATGGATTTTTTAGTGAAAACAGAGTGTCTGCAAGAAATTAATTTCTAATAAATCCACATTAATGAATTAGCTAGAATGCGAAATATATCAAATTGATATTTACATAAGGAATCCAGGAGATTTGAAATTTTGCAAAAAGATATTTGTAGATATAATTAAATAAAAAGTTACTAAAAACACTCTACAATTTATTTACGACACAGAACAATTCCAATATATGAAATTTGGATAGTAATTAAAGCTCACGTCAATACATCATTCTTGATTTTTGTGAAATTTTTCAAGCAAATGTAAGTGAGATATGAATTTATGACCACTAATTGGGTAAAATATGCAAAATTTCACTTGGATAATTTTAATTATTCTTGATTTTTGTGAAAATTTTTTGAGAAAATGTAAGTGAGATATGAATTTATGACCACTAATTGGGTAAAATATGCAAAATTTCACTTGGATAATTTTAATTAATTTATCATAACTCACAAAAATACAAATAAATATTCAAATGATAGACACTTAGTTGCTCAACATAATGAAATTTTTCATGAAACAAAATGGCACTAAACAGATGTCCAAATTAAGACATAAACATAGGGTTATCAGTGCAAATTCAGAAATGGACATAAACAACTCAAACTATGTCATGGATGCGTTATAATTACAGACATGTGTAGGAGAAAAGTTACAATTTTTACAAAAATAAAAAAAATAAATAAATAATGACCTTCTTCTTTGCAGGCATGGGTGGTGGATAGGAGGCCTAGGGTCGGGCGGCGGCGGCGCACGTGCGGACGGCAGGCTGGCTTAGCAGCGACCAGCTGGGAGGTAGAGAGGAGGCCGCACGTTACAGCTGCAGGGGAAGAACAACGCAGAGGGGGGGAGCACAGGAGGCGTTGCGGGGCTAAGCGCAACGGAGCTTGACCCACGAGGGACTGTAGACGGAGGGAGGTGCGGCGTGGGCCTCAGATGGGGAAGCCGGCGGTGGGGGCGTGAGAACGTGGGGGCTAGCGTGGCATGTTCCCCCGCTAGCTGCTGGGGGACGAGCAGGAGGGAGGCACGCTGGCTTGGTGGGCCAGGTGGTGGCCGCCGCTAGAGAAGACGGTCGTGAAAGGCCAGGGCGGAGCTGGAAGGGAGGGGTTGCGCCGCCTGCGAGGTGGAGGCAGCGGCAGGGGGCGCAGCTGGGAGGTGCGACGGTGCCAACGGTGGCAGGGTGCCGGCGGTGCTGCTGCGTTTTTATTGTTTTGATTTTTGATTTTTTTATTGTTGTTTTGGGATGTTGATTTTTTAAATTTTTTTAATTTTCTTTAAATAGGGAATAAATCAAATGAAAATATGGTGGTAGGGGATGATATGATGGAGGTAGTAAATGATGGAGTAGACAAATGAAGGTGTAGTGGTGGTGTGATAAAAAATTACAAAAATAACAATGATGACAAAATGAAAGGAAAATTACCTACGATGGAAGAGGTCGCCTATGGTGTGCTCACGAGAAGAACGGTCTTCACTCGAATCATCGGCGATCGATGAGCTCGAACAACGCGTAGATGCGGCTGCGATGTTGGCCAAAAAGCCAACATATCTCACCGGAGAGAGGGATGTCGTCGCTCGACCGCGGTTGCGTCGCTGTCACCGATTCAACTCTGGAAACAAGGCTCTCCTCACATAAAGATGGATCATAAGCAAAAATGAGGAGCATGAGATGTATATAAAGAGAAAAAAATGAGAAGTTATTATATTGGTGGAGGAGAGGGTTAATAAAATAATGGGGATGAATTAGAAGTTAAAATAGTTGGTGGAATGATGGAGTTGAATGGTGGATATTGTAGAGAATGGAAAATAAAATAAAATAAATAAAATAACCTACTTTAAATGAGAGAATAAAACAAAGAAGAAAACAAAGTGGAATATCTACAAAAGTAGGTCCATAAAAACACTATGTACATGGATTTTTCTACTTTTCTAATTTGATTTTTTTGTATTTTCACTAAAAGATATTTACAAACTAAAAATAAAATAAAACAGTATAAATAAAATGAAACATAAAAGAGATTTTTTTTTGATTTTTTAGTTATTAAGAAGAGTAAATAAAAAATAAAGAAAGAAAGATGTGTACAATATATACAAAGGTACACCTAGGTCCCCTATACCCAATTTTTGCAGCCGAGCTCTGATTTTAATGAAATTACTTCCATTGAAAAAGATAATTTTTTAACTTAAAACTTTAAAAGTGAGTTTGGTGAATTTGGAGTTCATACAGAGCGGGAATTTGGCTGGAAAGTTGGACTTTGCGGCTTTTTATCTTTGGGATCTAGGAGTATTTATTTGAGGTGAAATTTATT
The DNA here is from genome assembly GCA_037367405.1 of Ottelia alismoides. NCBI lineage: Eukaryota > Viridiplantae > Streptophyta > Magnoliopsida > Alismatales > Hydrocharitaceae > Ottelia > Ottelia alismoides. Next base: position 796,184 of record JAZKJV010008761.1, read on the forward strand.
TTATATTATTGACTTTTATAATAGTTAAGAAGGAGATGAAATAAAATTATTAAAAATACCTGGAAGTTTGAGGCTATTTATAGGTTGAAAAACTCCTTTAATTTTGCGGTTTTTTATTGTTAATTTATTTTGTACAATCTAATATACAATAATTAGTGTGTTTTATTTACAAGAGTCATTTTGTTAATTTATTGATTTATGGACATTTTTTTTGGATTTTACTCGGGATTTTGCTAAGATCAAGATATTGAGATGATGAATCGCGGATTCCTCACCCCCTATACTTAAACTTTGCTAGTTCCCGAGCAAACAAAGAATGAAATAAGTTAGAATAACCACTGATTGTGCATGTGAATACAAGACTTGATCAGTTCAAGAACTCTTGATTTTATATATCCTAAAATTCTAAGCTGAACCAAGCTCTAGTCAAAAGGTATCCAATTCCCTAATCATAAGACTCTCTTTGTATACATATATAGTAGGGATATCTTAAGAGTGGACTGCAGTTACAAGAGTAGAGTCGCAATATCACCCAAGGTTCCAGTCCAAGAGACTCTCCTAAGAACCCAATCCTCAATATTAGGGAATAAATCATTTCTTGCATCCAATCCACTGTCTCTTTAGTTGTCAGACTTAAAAGTGTAGATGGAAAGCCAGTTGATGGAGGGCATAGGATTGTGTCATTTCTTCTCTCCCTCTCATTGGAACAAGGATTCTCTCAAGTGCATTATTACTCAGCATATATTTTGGTGGTGATCAATGCGTCCGTCATGAGAAGATGGAGTCGTCTACACTTGTTTTCCTGGGAGTACACCAGGGTGTGGCCTTTTTTGAGTACCTATCATACCTTCTACGATGCTGCTCCACTTGTTAAGCAGTGGACCTAGCATTTACGATGCAGAGCCCTTTTTTGGTGCAAGCCCCGACTCCTGGTCCTAATAGCGGTGGTCCAAGTGGACACTTTAAAATGGTTGGGAGCGCTCGCCTTTGTTGGAAGCTCTTTTGATAATTGACTTTGTGGAAAGAGAGTTTATTTCAACATTGATATTTCTTTGCTTTATTTTTGGCTAGCTCACTGCTTTTACCAAGAGTTGGCACTCACTGATCAACATTTTTTATTTTATCACACCCTGGCACTTAGGTAAATGCCAAGAGATAGTATAAAAACCATGTTCATATACTGGCTAAAGGTGCTGACACTCAGGTTTCATGAAGCCTTCATTGAGTTTTATCCCATCCTCGAGTATCATCAAATCGGGTCCATACTCAAATCCCTCATCCTATTTCCTCAACTGAAATTTCAACTAATCTCATCATAACTATAGTCGTGTATGTGAGGTGCTGATCATATTCTAAGGGTAGAGACTAAGCGTGCAATATAGCACACAAATCTTTCAAACTAGGGAAATGTGAATAATTATGTCAAAGACCCTTATGACTAAGGCTGGTTAACCCAAAATCTCAAGACCTCATAAACCAAGTGTTCTTGAACATCACTGGTCTTGTGTGAAAGTGTTAAGTGTCAAGGGTTAAACCAACCCATTAGTTAGTTTTTTTATTTTTTTTGAAAGGAAAGGAAATGAAGAAAGATGTTTTTAATGTTTTTTTTGAAAAGACACATTTTTCTATTTTTCAAAGCAAAGAAAGAAAAAAAGATTTTTTTGTTTTTCTTTGAAAAAGTTTTGTTATTTAAGCAAATAAGGGTTTTTTTTGAAAAAGTTTTTTGAAAAAGTTTTTTTAATAGATTTTTTTTTTTGTTTTTACCAATTTTACCCACCCAGTAATTATTGTAATATATACACAAATATGTGAAAGTATGAGCTATGCGTAAAGTATATATGTAATATATACATGCCCCCATATACTTAGCATGTGCTATGTCCTCAGAGCACAATTAAAGAGAAAAAGACAAAGCTCGTGCTAAGCGTGGGACAGCTAAAATAATAAAAAGTATAGAAGTCGATCCGCCCCCTATACTTAGGCTCTGGTCAGCCTATGTGTAGAAGAAGAGCAAAAATGGGGCTGTCGAGGTCAAGAGGTGAAATGGATGAGTATATACACACGGCGGGCATCGGTCCCCCCTATACTTAGGCTTTGGTCAGCCTAAGTATAGGACAGGAGTGAGAAACCGATGTGATCTAGAGAAATACAGAGAAAGGGGAATGTACAAGAGTGAATGAATCTCTAAGCTACTAAATCTTGATGTTGCATCTTCATGAAGAATATGATGTATCTGCTCTGTGCTCACTCTGCATGAAGTTGATGTCCTTGACTTGGACCAACAGCTCTTTAGATTCTACAAAATGCTTCAATAGTTGTCCATTCACCACATGAGATTGTGCACCATATGCGAGATCAGCTATCTATACACTTCCATTCTCGTGCACTTTCTTAACAACAAAGGGACCCGTCCATTTAGATTTGAGCATCCCATGGAACATCTTCAACCTAGCATTAAACAACCATACCTTTTGTCCAGGGACAAAGTCTTTGCACCTAATGTGCTGGTCATGCCATCTCTTTACTTTGTCCTTATAAATCAAACTGTTGTCATATGCCCTGTTTCGGATTTCCACGAGCTCATTCAGATTCAAGTCTCGACAAAGCTTCCCTAGGTGAAAACTCTAATTAATTTGCTTAATTGCCCATTCGTATTTTTGAATCTGCTCTGCGGGCAAATGGCATGGCTTGCCATAGATCATTCTAAATGGTGAGGTACCTAATGGTATTTTGTCGGTTGTCCTATCCCACAGAACTTGGTCCAAGAGTTGGGACCAGTTCTTCCTATCGGGACGAACCAACTTCTACAAAATATATTTCACCTCTCTGTTCGAAACCTCTACCATGCCGCCAGACTGTGGGTGGTAAGGACTAGTAACTCTATGCTCAAATCCATAGTCCTTAGCTAAAGATCTCATAACTCGGTTCACAAAGTAGCTACCCCCATCTGATATCAAAACTTTTGGCACCCCGAACCTAGAATAATATGGTCTCTCACAAACTTACAGACATTCTTGATGTATGCGGTTTGGGTTGAGATAGCCTCCACCCACCTAAATAGATAGTCAACCGCCAACAATACGTACTCATGTCCTTGGATGTTGGGAAAGGGACCCATAAAATCTACGCACCCATGCATCAAAAACATCACAAATAATCACCGGCTGCATGAGCATTTCATCTCTCTGTCCAACTGTCCCTCCCATCCTTTGGACAGATGTGGCATGACCGTACAAAATCAATAGCATCTCAAAACAGGGTCAGCCAATACAATCCACATTGAAGTACTTTGTAAGCAGTTCACTTCCCTGAATGGTGTCCTCCAGCCTCAAGTGAATGAAAATATGTGAGGGACACTCTGGTACTCCTCATGAGGAAACACCTTCTCCAAACACAATCCGACCCTTCGAAGAAAAGGAAAGGATCGTCCCAGTGGTATAGTCGGTCAATGCTGCTCCTAGTACAACCATAAGGAACCTGCTTGGAGACAAGATAGTTCATGATTTTGTCATACCGCAGATATGAGTCAATAACACAAATTGACTCGTCTGGGAAGGTCTCTCTAATACGCTCATAATCAGGAGAATCCTTAAGTTCAATACGAGAAAGATGATCAGCCACAACATTCTTCACTCCAGGTTTATCTTTTATCTCCAAATCAAATTCCTGGAGGAGTAAAATCCACTAAAAAGACGTGCCTTTGCGTCCTTCTTTTCCATTAAATATCGAATGGTTGTGTAATCAGTGTAGATAATCACCTTAGAGCCTAAAATATAAGACCTGAACTTCTCAAGGGACCATACTATAGCGAGCATTTCCTTTTCAGACACTATGTAATTCTTCTGTGTAGGATCAAATACTTTGCTCACGTAGTGGATCGCAAATGGGATCCCCTCTCGCATTCTCCTAACACAGCTTCTATAGCAAAATCTGAAGCGTCAGTCATGATCTCAAAGGGGAGAGACTAGTTAGGAGCTTTTAGGATAGTCAAGGCATAAATCTTCATCTTCAAGAGCTTAAAGGCCTCTAGACACATGTGATCTACAATGAAGTCCGTGTCTTTCCCTAAGAGCTCAGTCAGTGGGCGGGCGATCTTTGAAAAATCCTGAAAAATCTCCTATAGAATCCAACATGCCCTAGAAATGACAGCACTGACTTTCACGTTGATAGGTGGATCGAGTTTCTTGATCATCTCCACCTTGGCATGGTCAACCTCCATTCCCATTTTGGAGATGACATGCCCCGATATGATACCCTCCGTCACCATGAAGTGACTCTTCTCCAGGAGAGTACCAGATTCACCTCTCTATACCTCGTGAGGACTCGGTCCAAGTGCGCTAAATATATATCAAAGGAATCACCATGAATCCGATAAGTCATCCATGAACACTTCCAGGTAATCTCCCACCATCTCGGCAAATATGGCTATCATGCACCGTTTAAATGTGCCCGGGGCATTGCAAATCCCGAATGGCATGCGACTGAAGGCATAAGTGTCGAGTGGACATGTGAATGTGGTCTTTTCCTGGTTCTCAGGGGCTATGGCCACCTTGTTGTAGCCTGAGTACCCGTCAAGAAAACAAAAGAACTCTTTCCCTGCTAATCTCTCCAAGATCTGGTCAATAAAAGGCAAGGGAAAGTATTTCTTGGTTGCGGCATTCAAGCGCCTGCAATCGACACAGACAAGGTGACGAACCGTCATCTACCCTAATTGAATTCAATCGGATTAATAATCGAATTAAATATGTTGCTCGTTGTAGTCAGGTAATCGGGACTTATCAAAAACCACTCAGATTAATTGAATAAAATACAAGAATTTATTTTACTTGGGCAAGCCCAAGGTCGAACTCAGGGAGACAACTTTCTCCTTAGGGTAATTTTAAATTAATTTTGATGTCAGATTTTTAGGAAAATATTTTTGTTTTTTTATGCAATAAAGTAAATTACAATGCAATTCGAGCCAAATTCTAAGTTAATTCTCAAATGATAGTCAAATTAAGTCCAAAATTAATGAAACTTGGCCAAAATAAGAAATGCAATGAGACTAAGTGTAGACTCTAAAAGAATTAACTATGAATTTAATAAGAATGAAGGGTAGTTTTTGCAAATAATTTTAATAAATATCAAAGCAAATTATTTTTACATATAAAATTATACTAGATATATCTATGTGAGAGGAATCCAAGAAAATTGATAAACTTAAAAATTATGTAAATTGGACCTATTAAAAATCAATTAGGAAAAAGGCTAATTAATTTATTCAGGCCTCGTGATGCGTGCAAATGGTCTGATTTTTGGGCACAGCAAAGAACAACTTAAATAAACCTATTACGATTTTATGGTGATTTTGGAGCAACAAATAATTTAATAAAGAATTTAAAGAAACAAAGTGGGCAAATTATGTCAATTTCCACAAAAATAAATATATTAAATTCTTCTATGCTCCAAAAATATGACACGTGTCACAAAGCTAAAGCATAAGTTACTCTATAAAATGCAATTTTTGTAATTTAAAAATGATGGTAAATGAATGCACAAATGTGCGTGCAAACACAAGGACCAAAATGCAAAACAAAAATTAAAATTGATTAAATTAAAACATGTGTACAAGGACTAAAGTGGAAATACCTATAATGCTGGGGGTATGAGTGCAAAATGTCCACAAGAACACGTGTGTCTCATGTAACACACCTGGCAGGGAATAAATTGTAATTCTGAAAACTTGCAGGGGCCTCGGTGCAATTTTCCCAGTCCGCACATGAGGGACACATGAGGTACTAGGCTCGGGAGGCTTCAGAGGCTTAGACGTAGCTTCAGATGCTACTTCGGGTGCTCCGAGCCTAGGTCGGGGAAGAGGCTCGGAGGGCGA